>VZSE01012610.1:0-136291 GCA_013398275.1 Promerops cafer | reverse complement strand
GCTGAGCCGGGGCCGGGCCCGGCCCAGGCGCGCGGGGAAGGCAGCGGGGTGTCGCGGGTCGGTGCGCGCTCTGTCCGCTCTCTGTCCGCTGCCTCGGAGCTCTACGGGGCTGCTGGCGCGGAGCTGCCGCCCCGGGAGCGCTGCCTGCCCCGGCTGCGCGTTCCACGTGTGTTTGTTTAAACACTCACTTCCCCATTCCGCCCCGACCCCGGCGCGGTCCGTGGTTGCTCGTAAACTGGTGGGAGCGGTGCAGGGCAGAGACTGAAAGGCTGGGAATCAGAAGGAATTTTTTCGCTGTAGGGGTGATTAGACCCTGGACTGGGCTGCCCACGGAGGTGGTGGAGTCACACCTGGAGGTGTGCAAGGAATGACTGGACGTGGCACTCAGTGCCATGGTCTGGTGGGACTGGCTCACAGGTTGGACTAGACCACCTCAAAGATCTTTTCCAACCTGATTGATTTTTGTGATTCTGCAAAGCGCAGCCTGTCGGGAGAAAGGGAATTAATCCAGGGTGATTTTCCCAAATCCGTTCTCATAAGAGCACACGTTATTACTGTGCTGGCGCCGTGTGGAAGGCGGGAGGGATAGCGAAGGAGGGCCGAGAAGAGCTCGGGCAGTCCAAGAGGCACATGAGGGGCGGCGTCTTCGTGCAGCGCTGCTGGTGTGAGGCGCGGGAGCGTCCCTGTGCCAGGCAGCTGCCCGGGCGGGAGCCGAGCCCGCTCTGCGGCGAGCCCCCCCGAGACAGTCTTTGCTCCGCTTTTGATTGCATTAAGTCAGCTTTGTTTTAGAATCACACCGAAACAGCCATGCGTGGCTCCAGTGCTCCTGTTTGAAGCGTGTGTAATAAAACGCTAGAGCAACAGGGAAGAGTGCTACATCTGGAAAATGCACCGCACACAGTGGGAATTTAAATTGGCCATTTTTTTCCTTGGAAAATATATTTTAGCTGTTTTTCAAGTTTTCAAGTACCTTTCAGAATACGGAATTGCAAAGATTATTTTTGCTACAAGGGTGATCAAGTGGCTAATGACAGACAACAAGCTAATGATAATTTTCAAAAGTGACCGTTAACTTGGAATGTTACAGATTCTGTGCCTTGAGAACAAACAGAATTCCTCAGATTAAGTCTATGTGCTTTGACAGAGGGTGTGCTTTAAATCAAATTAAATCATTAAGAATAAGAATATAAATGTATAACTGACCAGGTATTTATAAATCTTGAAAAGGTCAGTGTGGAGTCAGTGGCATATGAATGAGTTGAAGTAACAGGAAACTTCAAGCAAGAGGAAGTACTTTTAGGACAGATGTTTAAATTAATACTTATATTCTTTTAAGGATTCAGAGTTTTGCATGTATCTGAACTTATGAAAATACACTTTAGGGGAAGAAAAAAGTTCAAATTTTTAATATTTTTATGATTCTATTTGTAGTGGGTGAATCTGTCATCAGAGTGTTTTTCTGGTATGTTGGGGAGGAAAGAACATATATATTTTAGCTTCATCATGGGATTTTTTCCATGGCTCCAGTAATCAATATATATGTATTTATGTTGATATACGGTTAGGCGTTGCTGCAAGTAGTCATTAACAGAAGCTTATGTTAAATTAAAACATGCAAACCAGAATTGATTTATATTAATTATAGAACTTCTTTCCATATCACCTCTGACTTTGAAAAGCTGGTACTTTCAGTGTCTTTAGATTTTTTTTAATGGAATGTATCCCTTTAAGTTCATGATCATATTCAGTGAATTTCTAAACACCTGATTTTGTTTAAAATTAACATGAGTTTTTCTGTCTGTTGAGATGATACAATAAAATCTTACTCAGATAAGCTAGAACATAGCTAGAACAGCTATGAGTAAGATGTGGAAATTCATGTTTAAATTCAGTAGTGGCTTCCTGTTTCACTGAAATCTGTTTTAACAAATTCATGTAGCTTTCTTTATTCTGAGAAGTGATGGGATAATGTATTAACCAAATTTTACTTCATTCTTTCCCTGAATTTAAGAACTTGGAAAGATGTCTGTGTTCTGCACTGTGAAAGCTGAGTCCAAAGACCATTTAAAGGAAAATAATTGCAGAAAACAAATAAAGTAAGTGTTTCCCTCATTCTACCCTTGCTGAAAACACCAGTGTTTTTAAATAATAACATTGTATACTTTCTGTGTGCTCAATTTTTTACATCTCTGCTAGGAACGCCACTGCGCATTCCAAACTGGTTTTTCACAGGACTCTGTACTTTGAATTATGTAGATGTTAGTCAGTAATCCGGGGTTGTGGAATGCATATGAATTATTCACCTAAGGGTCTGTCTTTATTTTAAATTTCATGCATCTTATTGTGGACTTGCTTTGAAAGACGAGAGGATTGTTTACAGGCTGAATTTATAATTGTTGAAGAAGGCATCAGGCAGCAACCTGTTGAGCAGAAATTGAAGTGTCAGGGATTATCTGTTACATTTCATTCCTTTTGCCCATCTAAAAGAAACTGCAGATATGAAGAACAAAAAATGATGTGACCAAGCCTATAGCTTTTTCTGGACATTAGTTTTGAATAACATGGACATAATAGTGCTATGCATAAAGAATAAAATGGCAAAATCCAGTTTTAATGGTGAATATCAATAAACTTTTTCACAACAAGACAATCAAAATACTTCTAAATATTCAAGATAATGAACTGAAGGGGGAATTAATTAGAAGGAATTACTGCAATTTCATACAACTCATATTAAGAAAAGTCAAATGAAGGAATACCTGAATTTTCAAATTAAATTGCATTTAGAGTGAAGCTGTGCCGACAGTAATAGCAGTAAACTAAAAAAGAGTAATTAAAAGAGTGTCTGGGTTCAGGAGTTTCCTTTAGTGCACCAAAATTTGCTTTTTCCTTTCAACAATATTGTTTATAAACATACTTTTTAAAAATATAATTTACATAAATTTTTTTATATTTTTTACTTGTACTGTTGTGGTTTATATTATTTGCTTGTTTTTTCTCTTTCCTGGGAACTTACAAAGAGGCTAAATAGCCTCCGCTTCTCCTAGGGCTTCTTTTCACTGTTCCCTCCCAGTTTATTATTCATTTTATTTTATGTTATTTGAATCACAGAATTACAGAATAGTCTATGTTGGAAGTTGGATACACAAGGATCATCAAGTCCAACTCTTAAGCAAATAGGCCATATTGGGTTTGAATGTGCAAGCTTGGCATTATTAGCACTATGCTCTCTAACCACATGGGCTAATCTCAGGGTATTTATCCCCTCTGAGAATGATCGAATGATCATGTCCTCTTTAAAACGTAGTTTTGGATTTATTCGTCCTTCACATACACTCTGTTCTGGGTCCTCCTGTCTATACTGAGGGCAGAAAAGGATTAAGCTCTAAAAAAAAATCATGATCTTGAGGTTTGTGCCTACCACATTTTCTCAGGTAGTTGCTCAGTGCATTTCTCAGCTCCATGGCCCCTGCTGGCTCTTAGAACAGCACTATGGAAGCTTCTCCTGACCTCTAACTTGGCTTTCTCTGTTGCCACAAGACAACAGTTACATTGAGTCACACCCCATGTAGGTCTAGTCTGGTCTTCTGTCTCTAACAATGATCAATAAAAGATTTTGGGGAAGAAATGGGGAGAAATCATATACTAAGATCTGCTAGCATATGCTCCATTGCCATACAGAACATTCTCCCTGCCACCACTGAATGTGGTAAAGGACTTTATGCATTGACATAAGCTAATACAATTAACTTTTCCTTCCATGAACACATTCAGACAGTTCTGAGTCTCTGTAAATGTTTAATACTGACAGTGGTTTGTGGTAAGGCATTCCATAACTTAACCTGGCTTTGTGTGAAAAAATTAGATTACCCTTCATTATGCAAAGAATTGCATTGTTTTGTGTATTTTGAGTTTGCATCTTCTGCTCATTTTTTTTTCAGCTCTCAAGCTCTTCTGTTATTTTTAAACAAGAGCATCAACTTTCAGATTGAACTGATGCTTCAAGTGCTGTCTTGCTTCCAATAATTATATAATAGATGCATTTTATGTTAACATTTGCTGCCCATCTTTATTTTCTCTCAGTCTTGGTTGGGGGGTTGTGTCTCTGGAGAACTGTGGTTCCTATGGCATATTCTAATCTCTTTATTAACTGCACAAAGGGCACTAAGGTGTGAGTCTGCTGTACCTGTCCTGCAAAACAAAGTCCTCCACTTCAAGTAGTTGCAGAACTAACACTTGACAATAGTAATGGGGCTGCATACAATACTTATGCAAGATCTGCATTTACTGGTTAAATAATCTCTTTATATTTAAAAAGTGTGTTCAATACTGATAAGAATATATAATGATGTTTGGAAAGTTGCAGGTGTGCTGTGTGAAGGAAAATATTGTGCATTGTTTTCTGTACTGCAAAATGGATTATTAGTATGTAGGTTCAGCTTGAGTAAATCTCAGTAAATTACTGGTCAAGATTAAGGCAGGAGAAATGCAGAGAAGTTCTGATGCTTTTAAGTGACAGGGCAAAGTCCTTCCAGTGTGAGGAACAAGTGGAGTTCTGTGGCTGACTGTTGTGATTCTTTTTGTACTGATAACCAAGTAAGGAAGAAGATAATTTAATCTTCATAAGCAAAATCCATAACTTGCTGGCTGTATCTGAGACAATATGGTTCCATTTAGTTCAGGTATAGCAATTGCACGTTTAAATCAAGGACTGAAGGATTTTTCAGCTTCAAGTGAGAATTCATTATCTCCAGTGTGACGTGCTTGGCAGGAATTACAATCTACTATGGCAGAGAGAGGTATATGATATGGAATAACATTTCAAATATCTATGCCATTTGGCTTAATTTGTGAGACTACTTAGAGACTTACTAAAGCAGATGGGGGTTTGTTTACTTTTTTGTTTGTTAGTTAGTTTGGTTGTTTTTTTAAAAAGCCACTAAGGACTTTCATTGAAAGTTTTTGGAGAGATTTTGCAGCTTTAAGGTAGACAGTGCTTCTTAACCATTCCAAGCATCAGAACTCAGTAAAAGCTGAGTGTAAATGATGGAAAAAAAATAACCAAACTGCCTGACAGATTAAAAATTCACATAAACAAAATGAAAGGAAGTAGTAAGCTCATTAGAAGCTCTGTGAATAATGAGTACATACATGTCTTAAGGACACAGTAAATTACAGGAGAAATAGAGACTGGCATGTTGACACAGCTTTAAACAAGTGTGCAAAATAAAGAAATGAGGAATTAAGGACATTTTTACTTTGGAGACATTGCTGTGGTTTCACTGAATTTCATTACCCATTTCTAAGCATCTCCTTCCTAATAGTTTATTTTTGGGTTTATTAGCACTTCTTTTCCTTTATGGTTATTTTTTTCTATCAGAAAGTTGGGTGTTTTGGGTTGAGGATGCTGTGCTTCCTTTAGTGGGATAATAGGAGTTTAGCTGGGAAAGCAGTACACAAGGGATTAAAAAAGTTGATGATTAGAGACTGCAATTGAACAAAGATTCATTGAGGAATGTGATTGGTACAGGTGGCTAGCCAAGAGGGTTCCATTAGGGATGGAACAAAGAGGATCAAAGCAACACAAATTGCCTTAGTTCTATGGCTTAAGCAGAGTCTTGAAATTCTGAGTCACTATTTTTCTGTCTTAGGAAATTGTATGTAAAACATGGTGTCAGAAGGTGGTTTTAGTCAACCCCAGTAATTACACATATCCAGTCACATCTGTGTTGCAATACAGTCAGAACTAAAATTAGGTGAACATTTTTCTTGTAGTCATTCTTTTATGTATAGAATAGTTGTGTGCTTGGTGTAGATGAATGAAAGCTCTCTCCAGCTGTTTGTTTATTTTTTTTCAGGAAAAAGAAGACAGTAAAGTAGTAAGTAAAGTTCTGATGGTTTATTTTTGTCATGCACAGTTTAATGCATTTTCTGGCGTAGTGTTTCTGCAAGATAAAAATCCAGTTAAAAAATCAGATTTTTCTAGGCAGCTACAAATTGTAAGTATATAATTTTATGCATGGATTGCTTTATAAACAATGGTCTGAAATATTTTGAGTAGTACTTGGAATACTCTCAAGGCCTCATCAGCTAGTATTTTATCTTTGTTATTCAATAAATGCTCATTAACTGTGCATATTTGTCCTACATTCTTTTACTGTGGTTTTTGTCTAGCATTATGAAAGAATGTGTGTAATGTAACTAGAATCCTCTTGGAAGTCACTGAAATGCCACTGCTTTATCTTTAAGAAATAGTATGGCTATTGTGTACTAACAATTCTGTTCAGTTATGTTTTTAGAGTATAAAAATAAGAATAGTGTGTCTGGTTTTGAAGTAGAGAAGGAATTCAAGTACGCATAAAGTAACCAAGTGATCTGGAATTTGGCTAGAATTCTAGGCACAAATGCCAGCACCTAAAAGCCTTGGATAGTTCTTTCTTTTTATGTTGAAAGGGGACATCGGTCAAGCATGCTCTAGATTGGAAGTATTCCTGGTAAAACATCAGTTTTTCAGCATTGGTCTTTAATCAACAGTAGTTAGCTAATTAGGGTAAAACTGATGATGTTTAAGTAGTTAAAATCAAAGTGATTTTGATGTAGCTAGACAAAGGAGAGACTATGGGCTAATATGCCCAGTTGCTTCCTTTTTTTAATAAAAAATTAATGTCACATCATGGCATGGTAATGCTAGTACACAGAATATAACTTTTTTCCTACAATAATGATTTATCTTTCAAGTTGCTCATTTCTCTCCTCTTATGCTGGTATAATTTTGCTCTCATGCTGTTTCCAATAGATGTTTTCTTTTCTTCTTGATCCAATAGATGTTTTCTTCTTGAGTGTAGGAGTTGCTGATAATGACAGGGATAGTATTGTGCTTCTGCTTAATGGCTATGGAAATGCAATTTTAACAAAACTTTGAATTATTCATAAGCAGTTTGTTATTTGATTACATGTGCTCTGACTAGAAGATTTAAACAGGAATAAACAGTCTGCCTTAAAATAAGTTAAATTCTGTAAAAAAGTTTAATTTCATATAGAATGACTGAACACAGGCCCTAGTGACAGATGAAAAAAAGCCATCCAATTGTTCATGTTTTGAGTTGTGGCACAGATAAGCATTTTAAACAAATGTCAGAAATTTAGCAACTTGTGTGGTGAAGCATTGATTGCCTTACTGTTACTGATGGATCACTTCAAATCATGAAACTGTGGAGAAAATTCTATGATTAAACCAGTAGCAAGCCTCTAAAACTGTGTGCTACTCTGCCTCTAATTTTCTCCAGCTGTCTCACTTATTCCCATTTCCAACGCTTTTTGCTCTGTTGGTTCTTATTTTCTCCTGGTATCGGAATTATTCTTACCCATATATTTCTGTTTATTTCCTACTTCATATTCATCAGGTCTTCACATCTGATGATGTGTATTTCTTCGCCTTTGCACCCACTGCCCCAACCCTTATGTCCTACCAAGGCTTATACATGCATTTTGTTTTGAAAGTAATTTACACACCTTCTGATGTATGTGTTATGTCAGATTTCTGAAGTAGCAACACTAACCATTCTCTTTTCATTCTCTAGAGTGATGGTAGAAACTGTTAGAATTGTTCTTTAGGTTTAATAGCAAAAATATATCCTTTTTGTCCATTTGAGTCGTGGAGAGTGGTAGGCCCAAAACCCCTTCAGTACCTTTCCTGCAGGTTCTTTGTAAGCTCTTTGGCATATGGATGTTTGGCACCTGCCATCTGGACAGATCAGTGTCTTTGCAGATTACAGTTTTGAAATTACTTCCCCAGAGGGATGATAGATGTCCTGCTTCATCCCAGAGAAATGTTGTATGAATGAGGTATGAAATTAAAACTGAAGAAAATCATGGTTGGGCTGTCAAACATACTCAAAAGCAGTTGGTGAATACACCAGCTTTAAAAAACTTTATGACTGGAAAGAATATCTGTTTGATAAATACCTTGGAAAACCATTTATCATGTACCTTGAAATTTGCATAATTATGCCCATGTTCATGTGTAGGTTGTGCCTTATTCCGAACAAATGCTGTAAGTTCTAACTCATTCTACACAATTTATATTCGAAGTCTAGCACATCTTTTGCCTTGGGTTTCAGAAGCTGTTTTTTCACCTTAGGATCAGCTAGTTGTCAATGTGTTTATCTTTTTATGCAGAATGAGTGCTCCCAAAGAAATTATATCAATTACAAGTTCTTTTTTAGCAGCAGAGAAGCAGCATTTGTCAGAATGAATCATTAACAATAGTTGGAATGCACTCTTTTCTTCCTGCCTCTTCTGGAAACCTTACTGAATTTGAAGTATCCTTAATCTGGGCATATACTCAGGTAGACCCATCTTCATTGTCAGTAAAGAGGTGACTCTTTGTTCTTTTCAGTGGTAGTTACTGACAGCAAAGCTCATTCTGCCCTTTGTGTTTTTATACCTCCCACCATACTGTTGCTTCTCTTTGGCAATAACAGACACAGATGCTCAGGCTGCACTATTCAAAACAGCTCTTGCAGCTGCAGTTACAATAGTGGGTACTTACTGGTATTAGATGTTTTCATATACAAACACTAACAAGTTGCTAGTAGAATTTCTTCTTTCTTTCTAATTCTGTTCAGTAGAGGATTTGAAAATTTACTATAGCCTTGAGTAGAATTCTTGCTGTTCATAACAATTTAATAAATTCTTCTTTCTTTTCCATTTTAAAAATTAAAATTTTCACATTTTCTGTGGCAAGAATTCTCTTGCATGGTAATTAATAAGATATGTAAGTTAAGTCAATTTAATCTATCTTTTGGTCAGTTTACCATTGGATAGCAGCATAAATTTCTTTCATTAAAGCTGATACTTGCTGCAGATACATGACCAATACATGCTGCACAAATCAGAAGAACCTTACTGGAACAGAATAGCCCTGGTCCTCCACTTTGAGAAAGGTGTCTTTCCAAGATTTAGGTGTACATTTCTGCTTTCTATGAGCATATAATTCTTTACCATTGTATTTTGAGTAAGAAAAGTCGCAAAACTATAAAAGGCAAGCACAACTAAACTTATTTTAAATCATTTAAATTCTGTGTTTTGGTTTGAATTTTTTTATTAACGGATTAATGCATGATGTTGATTAAGTTGGCCAGGTAAAGCACAGAAAATTGTTCTAATTTTGAAACAAGAAATAAGTGTATCTGACAGATTTTACAGCTGATACAGTGTCAAATTAATCCCATATTTATGTATAGGTTATGTAAATAAAATTTAATAGCATACTGCATAATATGAAACATGGAACCTAAGATGCACATAATTCTGTTTATGGAGTTACACAGCTGCTGCTTGTAATTAGCTGCCTAGGGAACCTCTGTTCAACAATCCTTTTTAATGAGTGTTTTTAACAGTTTGAGTTCCATAGTAAGAGAAAAAGCAGATATAGAATGTCAAATATAACTAAAATACATATAAATGAAGAGTTGTAACAAAAATTAGGTATAGATTGTATATGGGTGTGCAAGCACATGTGTATATGCTTTTAAATATTTTTTAAACATACAGTGATTTTGAAAGCTCTTTTGCAAATACAGTGTTCAGTGTTTCATATGATAAACAAAGTGATTGCTTTCTTACTGCTGCAGTGTAGTTTCTTTCCCATAAAGTTACTTATTACAATAGAAAATAAAATAATTACTTTTTTCCCCTGAATTTTGAATGTGATTCACTGTTTCAATGATGTTTTTCTTTCATCACAACATTGTTGAAATTTAAATAACTACAGCAATACAACTACTTTAAACATTTTCTGGGTTGCTTCCAACTGAAATACTCTATTCTTTTCTGTTGTCGAATACTATGGATTATATAACTTGGATTTGTTTGTGCAAAGGCGTTTTTATGAAATATCTCTAGCTTACTTCTCTTGAAATAGAGGAAGTGACATTGCTTTCCTCGTGAGAGTTTTGGACACTTAGATAATTTGTTTCTGTTGTCCCATTCACTTCTGTTTTTGTGAGCTACTACTTCCAGCCTTTTTGTAAGATTAAAGTAGGTACTTCATCTGGTGTATTACATGTCAGCATGTAGAACAACATCTCTTAGGAGTATTGTTTTTCAGTAATTGTAACTTCTTGTTTTTTGAACCTTATAATTTGTTATACTCTATGTCTGAATTACACAACAGAAGCTTTTAAAAATGGTTCATTTTTTTCCATTAATCTTTATAACATTTGTTTTCTCTATGTTGAACATATCCTCATCAGTGAAGAAGACTTTATTCTTGATCATTCGTTTTCAGGGAGGATCCCTTGGACTTTTCAGAGTATGCAGGTGTAGTTCAGCCATCGTTTATAATGCCATAAATTGTAATGTGGAATTTAACAAGCTGAAAAAAATGCATGTTTTGCAAGGTGAAATTACAGGAAACTACAGGAAGTTCGGGACAAATAATGGAAGAATAAATGATGTAATTACTAAATAATGGAGGTGAAAAATCTGTATAAGGAGTTTGATTTAGCAAGAGATATTTGGAGATATCTGTGTTACTTAAAGGAGAAAACAGCTTGGAGTTGAGGGACATTTTGGTTTTAATCCAAATCCAGTCATAATAGGTAAAATACATATGATAGTGACATAAGATGAATGATAATGCTTAGGAAAAATTCTTAGAGAATTCTGTTAATCTGTTGAGAGTTCACTTGTCCACTCACTTTGTAACAGTCTGGGCTAAGATGTAGTGGCCGTAACCTTTAAGCATGCCATTTAGAAATTTATGCTAACTTGTATTGGTGATCCGTATTTTACTTTTTCGAAAGTTAACCCTATCGTAACACACTGCTTCCCAGTTACCCTGATGAGAAAGTTACAGTTGTTCTCTTCATCCTCAATGTGATGCTGACCCTGGCTGGCTGGTGTCTTGTCACCATTTGGACTCTGGACTATTTCCATGTAGTTGAAAGACCTGTCTCAGTTTCTGAGCTTGTTTTCAGAGTTGAAGCATAAAGCATTAAAAAGGAAAAATAGATAGAGAGAGAGAGCAAAAATCTAATATATTTAATTTCTTCTTTTGCATGCATTGTCCTTGTATGGGTCAAGAAGTTGTTAAGACAACGGTAGATAACTATGCCATATTATTCCTTTTGCAAGCCTTATTTATACTTATGTTTTAGATAATCAGGTATAGTGTGTATTCCACATACAGTCCATTTACATTTTTAATGCTGTAATTGTAGTTGTCTGGCATAGTGTTTTAGAAATAAATGGAGTATTAATTCAAACCCTGGGGTGTGATAGATCAAAACTGCTAAACACAAAAAATAGTAGAAACCCCACCATTATTCTTACGGAAGTTCCATTTCAGACCCTAACTGAATCTTATTAATATTTCTCCAGCCTCTGCTTTCTGTAATGATCCTGTCTTCCTCCTCCTTACTCAACTGATAGTACTATAATTTTTACTGACAACTGTTCCTGTGAGCTTGTAAGTATTCAGCATACTAGCTTTATTTCTACCAGCTTTTGTTTTCTCTTATGCAAGACCTGCTTATTGTCCTTCACATTTCTTTCTGCTATCCCTCATCTTTTTAAGTTGTCTATTTCCTCAGTGAAGAGAGGACCTTTGTTTCTGCTTTACTCCATTGAGATTCCATTTCTTTTCATGTATATTTCATATCTCAGAAATACTAGAAGACCAAAAATTCTTACATATGTTAATCAGTCTGTAAAACTAGTTCGTTTTCCACAAGGGTTTCATATTAGAGGTGCCTGGATGGCACTTGGAGTGATAATGGTGGTCCTCTGTTGACAGTTGGACTGGATGATCTTGAAGGTCTCTTCCAACCCTGATGATTCTGGTTGGAATTCTATGAGTTTCACATCAGGTCTTAGCAATGTAAGTAAAAGTCCTAATCGAAATATATAGGATACCTCCACAAAAGAAGACAATGTCTGAGTTTGGGGGGAGTACTTCTGCCCTACAATTACAGAGTCTAGCAAATCCTATCACCAGCTCTTTAACAATCTGTTGATATACAGCAGCCAGAAAAGAAATATTTATAATGAAAAAGTTATGTGTAATATTTAACTTGGTGATCAAAGAAGTTAAGCCTAAGGTCCTAAAATGCCATGCTTATGATTTTGTGAAGTATTGTCATTACTGACAGCTTAAAAATGCAAGTATATCACAGTTACAATGTTTTTAAGATAAACAGAAATTGGCTAGCAAACTGCTTTAGTGGACATGGATTTATCACAGTGTTCTCAAAAACTACCGATGTATGATAAGCACTTTCATTAGGTAATATGAAACACATGCATTCTGTATTGCTGGCACATTGAAAGCTTGGAAGCATTTCAACACCTTCAAGCCAGCAAGTATGTAAAGCAGTAAGATAAAATCACTAATAATCAAGTTCAGGATAGAGATTACACAACCATTAGTGAAGTAATTCTCATTAAAGCAGTTTTTCTGGATAGGACATGCCTCACGGAATAGGAATGCCACTTTCCCAGAGAATGTACTAGTAACCCTGAACATGAGCAAATTGGAGCAAGAGTTTCTGATTAACTCTCTTTGGGGGAAAAAAAATCACCATTTTTTCTAGAATCTTAGGTGTGCAGCTGTGTGGAAAAAAAAAATCAGTAAAATACTAACATAGGTGAAGCACAGGCCTTTTTGTTTAGAGTCGAGCAATAAAAAAATAAAGTGTTTTGAGAGAGAAAAAAGAATTAAAGGAAGTGAGTTCTATTTGTTTAGATGGAGAACATTGATATATTTTCTTACTCAGTCCTTAAAATGTCAGTAACCTAAAAATCTAAGAAAGGATTTCATGATGAATTATTTTAATGGGAAAATGAACACTTTTGCTATATCCAAATCCCAATCACACAGACTCAGAGGCTTAAAGTGACCTTGTTTTTCATGCTCCAGTAATATACCTGTTTATACTGGCTCCTGTGCAGAACAGACATATAGTAATTGATTGCTGAGAAACAGTGTAATCTACTTAAAAGCATTTCTTAAAAGCATTTCTATTTTCTTCTAATATTTTGGCTACAGTACTGTGACACTGAATGTGCAGATTTGCTTTCAGTGAAGTTGTAAACTTGGGAAATATTTTTCATATATGTGAACAGTTTTACTTCTGTTCTTAAACAATTTAGTATTTTTTCATTTACAATTTAAAATTGGGTATAATATGAAATTCTGTCTTTTTCGATAATGGAGCTTTTTTTCCCTAATTTGGGAGCTTGTTCATTATTTAATCCATTTCATGCTCTTTTTTTAAAGCAAATAAAATCAAATGCTGTGAGACAAAACAGTAGTCCTTGCAACAAAATGACAGCAGTTAAATGACTAGGAACCAGTTTGACTTGGCATTATGATCAATATGCTGGATCTCATTTGTGACAGGTGTGGTCCTTTTGTTGCTTGTATAGGCAGATTATATGTTTAAATGAAGTAGAAAATTATACATTGTAATTTATAGTTATTGCTAGTAATTACTGTTTATTCCATTGCCATGACTCAGAAATCCATTTATGATAGAAGTTAAATACAGAAGATGCTGATGCCTGAGAACATGTGTGAGGTGAAGGTTTAACCATATTTTCTAATTTGTTGTTTCTTTCTTAGTTTAGCATTTGACTTTTAGCATGTTTTATTTGGTAGCAGCTCATTAGTTGATGTAACTTGGGACTAATTCTCAGTATGCTATGTACAGCTGCATACTGAGCTATCCATTTTTTTGATTGTCCCTACAAAACCAGGGTGTAGTCTATTTTTTAACTGAGGGACAATCTCTGAAATCACAACATCTTAAACTAGCAGCTGTAGCAGACAGAGACCGTATATTCGTTGTTGCCTAAACTGTGTTGCTTTGCTGATCTTGCCCAGCAGCCTTTTCATTGGTCTTAGTATGTTTGTTACAATTTCATAGCACCACAGAATGGTTTGAGGTGGAAGGAACCTTAAAGACCATGTAGCTCCAGCCCCCTGCAACTGAATTGTTTTACATCATTGGAAGTGGATATGGTGTTACCATCTTTTTCTTTAATTTTAAGTTACACTGTAAGATTTTTTCATAAAAGAAGTTAAACTCTAAAAGAATTATCAGTCTAGTGCTCTCCTGTCACTTTTTGTGTATTATCTATTTCTCACTTTGATCCTACTTTGGTCATTCTGAAAGAGTATTTTTACCTTATAAAGTCTTTAAAATTTTACCTATGCTTTTGCTGTTATGTTACTTTTTGTATAAGTAAACAAATTGTACCTTAATTTCTTAATTTCTTAATTTCCTTTGAATGTTTTTAGATGAAGTGCTAAATTAAATATTATTATGAATAGACATGGTTTTACATATTTTTGGGGGTTTTTTTGTGGTTGCTTTTTGTTTACCTTTCTGTAAATTAAATTCTGTAATTTAATTTCTGTAAATTCTATAATTATTTATTCAGAAATAATTCTGAATCATGAAAATGCATAGTTTTCATTAACTCCCTGGTTTTTTTCAAGTGTATGGGCTTTTTTGCACACATGCCAATAAATCTTGGAAGCAGATGATGTGATTATAAAGGCAGATGCTTATTTGCATCATGGTGGGATTTTTTTTAACATTGATAGATCATGTGTGTCAATGTTTTCAATATTTCAGAATAAATTTTAGTGAATATATATATTTTTATGTGTATATGTATCTGTGTCTATGTAAGCATATGTAACTCATATAATACTATGTATATACATACATAGTATTATACCTTTTATGTTATGCTGTCTCATTGAAAATCTGGAGGTTAGAGTTGTGAGAAAATACTCACCATTACCAGTTTATTGTTGCAGATGAGTATTTCAGCTATCTTAAAGAATCACCAGCAAAGGTGGTGGACAAGGCAGGTTTAATATTTAAGTGAAAGTGCAACAAAGTTTGTCAGCAAGGTTCATTCTACTTACTCAATGATTAAAGCACATGCAGGAAAAATTGGACTAGAACCTAAAATCAATCAACATAAAACTAAAATGAACCAAATATTATCTATGTGTAGGCTAGGGATGGGAAAAGGGCAAGGATAGGAAATAATTAAGGATGAAAATAAGTAAGAGAGACAGTCCTGTAGGGTCACAAGTTTCGGACTACACCACTTGGCCCAGACTTGACCAATGATTTAGGCCTAAAGGTTTTAACAGCACTTAATAGCAGATTTAATTGATATTTAAATATCAAAAGATTCTTTATAATTTACTGTAAGCACAACAGTATTCACCTCAGGCCTAGCTGCCTTACAAACCCAAATTACTTAGCAATCTAAGAGAGCCATGTTTGCTTTAGCTTATTCACACTTTCACACATGCAGACTTGAAGGTGTATGTACAAGGAAATTACTTGTGAAAAATTTCCCTCAAGGTCAGAGAAATACTCTCATTGGATGCATTTGCATCTTGTCAACAGGCTGAGCCTTGAGTAGTGGGCTTATCAGCCCAGGATCCATTGTTGTTGTTCACTGGTCCTCCAAGTACAGCAGACTTGCTGAGGGGTGCCCCACCCAGCAGAATTTGCTGATCACAGACCACTGCAGGCCAGAAGAGCTCTGAATTGTTTATGAGGTTGCAAAAGACCTCTAAGATCATCAGCTTCAACCTCTGACTGGTCACCACCTTGTTGCTAGACCATGGCACTTAGTACCCCGTCCAGCTGTTTCTTTAACACCTTCAGGGATGGTGACTCCACAAACTCCCTGGACAGTTCATTCCAATGAATTCCAGTCTAACAATCTATTCTGAGAATAAATTCCTTCTGAAAAGAAAGGTCTGCTTAAGACCACTGTTTCTAGGGTCACAAGAGAATTGGCCATAATAATCTTCAATCTTGGCCGCAATTCAGGTTAGTAACTTCAGTTACAAAAATGTCGTTCCACTGAAGTTGTTATTCAGACAAGAAAAATAAGTTTCCAAAGTGGTTTGTGCTATACAGCACAAGTTCTTGGGAGCAGACAGTATTTCTAATAAGCTCAAAAGCTTAGTCCAGATGCTGTTTGTCAAGGCTGAGGCCTAATGAGCATTTCTGAGTTCACAGTGCAGCCAGGGGGAATGCACCACCACACTTACTCAATGATTTTTTGCTTACTGCATAAGGCATAATAAAAAAGATACATTTTTAAAAATGAAAATGGGAATGATGTGCAACTTGCAATTACTTTTCTTGGCCCTGAGAGAAAATATTTATCTTCACTTTAACAGTAGTCTCTGTCAAAAGAGGAAAGAACAATAATATTGGAAAGGGAAAACTAATTTTGAACTGGCATAAAAATCTGCTTGTTTTCAAACTTGTTGAGGGTTTTTTTAATAATAGGTTGATGTCAGGAAATAAATAATGGCTTCTACTGTCTTTTAAATATTTAAAGTTATTAAGCTGGTACAAGAATGACTTGGTACTATGTAATTTAACTGTGTGTACGGAGAATAACCTGCTCTAAGAAATGATGGACTGTCTGTTAATTACTTCTTCCTGAAGTGAGGTATGTGATTTTTAAATCGAGGAAAACTTGATGCAGGCACAGGCATAAAAAGTGATTATTTTCTAAATTAATAAGGAGTCCTATACCTGTAAAACTGGGTTAGCCTCTGAGGAGCATGAAAAACAGAAGCAGTATGTCTTAAACACTAAGCAAAATGTATTTCCTGCCTTCCATGCACACTCTTCTCCAATCACTGGAATTAATATTCCTGTCAGGAGAACACAGCCTTGAATGCCCAGAATGATTAGATAAATAATTGGATACAGTCAATACAAATGAATTTCCATTGACTGCCTTTACTCCTTATTTGCATGAACAACGTAGATGGTGATTTTATATTCTAATGGTCAAGTCGAAATGGCTTTGAGTAATGATTTATTTATAGAGCACTTGCTTGCCCATAAGGTGAGTTAAAGTCCAAATTGTGGTCAGGATTAAGACTGACTTTTTCCTAGCTGGTAAAAGAGCATCAGTAGCCAGGTCTGGGTGTATGAATAAAGTATATACCGGTAAGAGTTTTGCTGCTGTACCTCAGACTCTCACCCATATGTGATGAGTCAGAATTTGTTCTTGGAATCTGAAGAAATATTTGCAATTCTGGAGTCAAAAACAAGTTGGATAGCATAATGATGACAAATCTCAATCCATGAAGTATTTGGCCTTGATTTTGAAGAGATGTATCAATGTATGAGTGGACTATGTCCTAAGCAGCTTCCTCTTAATAGTGAGGAGCATTTTTGAAGTATGATTGATATGATGAACTGGATCTACTCAGAGTTTTTTTGTAAACATTGAAAGCTGAAGACGTATATTTAAAATCAACAGTTATTTTGGTATATATGATGCACTTTTTATGTTACATGAGGTTTACTTTCTATACCCATAGCTTTTTTCCTAAATTCATCTTTTTCTTTTCACTTTATTTAAGTCTACTTGGAGTAACAACAGAACCAAAAAGAGAACATGAAACAATCATATCATTTAATTAATCCTCTCCAGCAATATTAGTGCAAGTTATTGATAAGTTAATCACATCAATAGTGATCTGTAGATAATGCCAATTGCTCTTCAGACATCAGTTGGGCTAGGGCTTTGTGGCAGTTAATATTAGAAATAATTCATGCTAGTTGAAATCCTCAATCCCATTTAGTTATAGATTTGTTTGTGAAAAAAACAGCTTCACCTTTTCCTGCTCTCTGTTAGTCTGCCATTTGAAATATGCAGCAGAAGTTTTCTGCACTGGGTACAGTTATCAAAAGTTTTGCACATGTAATCATAAAATCTTTCATTTTTTTTTGGCCATTGAGTGATCTTCTCCAGTCTTTGAGAGAGTAGTGAGAAAAACTATGCATCTCTGTCTTTGCAGATAATATTATTTGCATTCATAAATATCACAACAGATAAATAGTTCGTGGGTGAATTACACAGCAGATCCATCATCATTACACTTCCAAGTGTATGTTTGTGACAGAAATTTGGCTGTTAGCCATCATAATGACAGGGCTTAACTAATGTGATCAGCCTAGAAGCAGATGGAATCAAAATTTTCTTTCCCCAGGGAATAAAAGTCCCAAGGTATGTTCTAGGCAGCTGATACAATAAATTTTTAAATACCTTTTTTGTGCCAACCAGGGATGGCAAATATGCTGTATGCATATATACCTTTCAGAGAAAGAGATCTAAGGAGCACCTTGTTTTTTTCTTTGGGTTTTTCCATTAGTGTATCTTCTCCAAGATAGTGAGTGCTAATTCCAGTAAAATAATCCTCATGAAAGGGAAGCCACCTTTTCTGGAAGTGCAGTTTTGTTGAGTTGGACTTTGCTACAAACCTTTGCAAAATTCAGGTCTGCTGAACCTCTTCTTACTGTTAAGTAAAGAAGAAATAATATGAAAAGAACCTGTACTGCAAGAGTATAGTGTATGTATTGCATATATGAAAGCTAATATACAAGGCAGGAGGTGTCCTGCCACTTCATATTAAAAAAATAAAAGTTAAGCCACTTTCCATTACAAGTATGCATTTCTGTCTCAAAACCAGGTTCCTTGCAACTGAGATGGTGGGTTTAAGAACAGAGTGAATGAGGAGTGTAGGGTTGGGAGGCATTCAAGGGACAAGAAACAAGGAAGCCACTGGATGATAGAGAGTCACTTGGTTTGAGGGGGTGGCAGTAGTGACAGAAGTTGGAAGAATGTAGCTCGCTAGTCAGAGTGAAAGGAGTAGGCAACGGTAACTGAGGTGTGATAACAGCAATGAACTTAAGAGACAGATGTGTGTTGTTCTGGAGATTGAAATAGAAGAGCCTAGGCAAAGCAAACTTGAAAATAATGTATTTCCTTGTGACAGTTCTTGTGATTTAGTTGTGGAGGTAACAAGAGTTTCTTACCTATCACTAAAATTCAATTTTTTTCCTCATGTGGAGAATCCTTTATTTCTTATTAAGTCATATGCTTTATCACTGTGTGTCTTGCCTTTAGGCGCACCAAGCATCTTACAGATGAGATGGCTACTGACTGCTTGTAAATATATTTATCCCTCTGCTTAGGAATGGATGACTTCTCTATCTAATAACATTCAGAAGACTGACATAGGAAACAAATACATTGTTGGAAGATACATTAGCTCAAGTCTTTCTGGTTCTGTAGCTATTTTGCAGACAGTAAGAACATCAAGATTGCAAAAAATCCGTTGATACACAGTCAGCAAAATAGAAAAAACTGGTTTTGAGTTGGTTGTTTTAGGGGTTTTTTTAGTCATTCTTATGGGCTTTTAGTTTTCATTAGGAGGTCTTTAATAATTTCAGCTCATTGAACACTACATTCCTGGACTTTCCAGACATTGACTACTGCATAATTAATAATCTTAATATAACCGATTGGTTTTTAAGTTAACAGCATTGAAACTGCTATAAGTATAAAATTCCTGGCATGTAGTTCATTGTGTTATTTGATTCTGAAAGTGAAAAAGATCCAAGATGTTTAATACTGTTTAAACTTTCTCTTAATATGACAATGTAATAGATTTGTTGCACGGCGTTGAAATATGTTCATTGTATAAAAAGACTTTGTTTTATAAACAACTCTAGAAGAGTCTCAAACTCTTCAGCAATGGAATATGCTATTTAACATTTGTGAAAATTTATCAGCCTTCTCAATGCAAATAGAGAAATTAAGTCTACACAAAGTCTTAGATAGTCTGTTTTGTTTTAATAAGTTGCTAATATTGGGTTTTAATATTCTCTGAAATGATTAATTCTATCAACCAGGGACAATCACTTGATCTGTCACTTTTTACAGACTATGTAAGACTGTGTAGATTATATTTCTCCACTTGCATCTAGAAAGATGATGAAATTTTAGAAGTTCTAAATGGCATATACCTTCAATGAAGAGTTTGAGACTCTGCTAAGACTGTTTTTAAAACAAAACTGGTTTTATAAGAGCTTACTCTATGGGGAGAAAGGCGAGGTCAAAAATGTCATTGTATGTCCATGCTTCTTTGTATGAGGTACTGACCACAAAATCAACTTCATTCCTATGTTGAAAAGGGGCAAAATATACTGTGCCTTTCGAACTCTGCCATTCAAAAAATATTCTTTTGTAGGAAAAGTATAAAAAACGAATATATAGACAAGCAGGTAGTTAAACATTAATTTCTACTGTAAAACTGTTCAGATTAGTGCAGATTTCTTGCATGTCTTAAAGTAGTTGCTGTAATGAACAGTAATTATGATAGAAAAATAGAAATTGGAACTGCAGTGATTGAAAACCTGTATGACAGATACATGGAGATGCTGGCAATTTGGGTTGTTTCAGTTTGCTATTACTTCTGATAATTACCTCAGCACACTTGAAAAGGCATCATTAAACATGACAAAAAGAAAAATCTATCATCATCACATTAAAGATTACATTCTCATTTCAGCTCTAATGCTGAAAGCTACCTCAGTTTTTAGGAAATAGGAAATTTTATGTCTGATTTTAGTGTCTGTGTCTAGTGGTCCCTTTTTAACCTGTGCTTCACTTTCTTTTCATGAAAAGAAGCCTGAAAGAATACATAGAGATTTTGAAACCAGAAGTGTGAAACAAATCCTTCTCCTGCTCAGGCCCCCAACTGTGCAACATGATGTAAGTTATTTAACCATTTTGTCTCTTTTTTTTCCCTTTGTAGACAAAGAAAACATACTATTTTCTGTATGTTTAATAATGCTTTGTTTGATTAAATTCTTTAACAATCAAGGTTAAAATTTTAATTTAATTTTAAAATTGAATTAGTAGATACAAAAGATGTTAAAAGAAAAAAAGATGTTTTGGAAAAAAATATCAATTGAAACCTTACTTCATTACTTTTTCAGCTAAAACTGTTAATTAGACTTTTAATACTTTGACAAATTATTCCAGCTGACCTAACCTTGAGGTATGTGTGACTGCCTATTGTTACTTTCTTTGGATTGTTAGTTTCTACTTTTACAATATTTTGAGCATTTAGAATGTAAATATTCTTGTTGGTTGAAGTTCTGTAATCTTGTTGTGTCATTTAAATAATTTATTCCTTTTGGAGTTGTCAAATTCATATTTCTGTGCTAAGTCCCAATAGTCTGGGAGGATCTAATCAGTAGTGGATCTAGGAAAAGAAGTGGTCTCATAGGAAAGAAATCAACAAATTCTGGTATATAAGTTATAGAGAATATGGGGAGATATCAGAATCCTTAGAAGAAAAGAAATGTTTAATTCTGTGTATGAATCAGAAAAGTCTGACAAGTTTCAGTTCAGTATTCACGTTAACACAGTATTAGCATAGAGTCTATCTCACAAATACAATCTTTCAACTGATCTGTGTTACAGTATGATTAACATACATCCATAGTAGCTTAAGCAAATAGATGATAGACTTTTTAGAGGAATTTCTTGGCTACCTAGAGTGGTAGAACTCCCTCTGAAAAAAAAGAGGAAATAAGTAAGTGTTTGAGAACAAGAAGTGGGGATTTGGAATCCGGAGTAGCCTGTATTTGAAGGAAGTGTTCATAGCTCTAATGATTCTCAGTTAACTGACAAGACAGGTGTTACCTCCATATGTGCTGGGAAAGCCATTCACTAAAGTCCTCACTGTAATAAAGTATCAGTTGGGATCCATTTGTTATTTGGACTTGGTTTTTAGTGTAACTTCGGTTGTTTTCCGTACATTAGTATTAGTACAAATATATTTTAACATAATTTTTATCTTCATTCTTACATGACTGTTGTAGGAACATAAGGACTTGGGGTTCCTCTAGAGTGGGTGCGAGCATGAACTACCATGTGAGAATCTTGCTTTTAGTCATGAACTAACCTTGAGTGAGCTTGTGTTCTTTTTGATCATTGTCTTTTCCTATTTCTTATTCCTTCTTCTGTTGCAGAAAGCCCTATATCCTTTTAGCTTTGCTTTTATCCTGCCCAGTATTCCTCCAAAAGGAATGAACTGGAAATCTTCACTGTTTATTCACTAGTAATTCTTTTAAAATAATTTTAAATTTAGATTTGTCACATCAGTCATTATTCTTTTTTAAGCATTTGTAGTTACTTTTTTCTGTGTTTTGCAGCTGAAAAGGTACTTAGGAAAATAAGGTGATTAATTAAATTTTAAGGTCGTTGTGAAAATTAGCTCTCTTTCCTCACTATAGTTCTTTTCTTTTTGTTTGTACAGAGGTAAAATACATGATGTCAGCACAACTGTGTTTGCAACTGTCACCCGTTTCAAGGAATTTTCTAAGAATCAACTCTGGGGATTTGCCGTAAGTACTTTGTCTAGTACCACCAGCTGTCTTTCTAAATGTAGTTGTATTTCTTATAAAAGTCTAACTCCTAGATGAAACTCCTTCATCATTAGGGCTTAAAATGCCTAATTAATTTGGTTGTATATTAACATTATTTTTAAAATGTGTAAAATATTTTATAACAGTGATTTCACAGAGCATTGATAATGCAAGCTGCTCATAGTCTTTACAGACTGAACACTCTTTTAAAAATAATTCGAACAGTCTGTCATTTTCCAAAAGCCCCTTATTTTCTTTCCATTGTATTTTCAATGTGCCCATTTTGTGTGGTTCAGTCACCTTGTGTAAATGACAGCTTTCTCAGAACTGAAATGAGCAAATAATTACTAACAATTTTGTATAAGCATTATTTTATTCAATATAACTTTTCACAACTTTACTCAAAAACATGAACCATGAGGAGACTAAAGTACAAATGGTATTCAACAAATGCTCTTACTTTGAGTAACTGTGGTAATGCTACTATGCCTGCTACATCTTGCTGATCACTATGCTATCTTAGCATCTAAGAAAATTTATATTGTCTCATTGCATTCTTTCAATGGTTCCAGTTTACTTTATTATTTATTTACTTAGTATGTAGTCTCTGGGAAAATAAGTCAAATTATACATTCTACTTTTTTTCTGAAAGTAATAGAATTCATAGTTTTTCACCTTCCCAGGACTAAATTGACAAATGTGGGCCAGTCAGATGAACTCTTCATCATTGTTTGTTGGGAGTTTAAAAAAAAAACTATCTAAGCAAAGCCAAAAAGACTCCCCAAACCCCAAACCCAAACAATAATTTTCTTTACATTTTAAGCCACTGTTCCTCAAGGAACAGTGTCATGGGAACAGTGTCATAGAAGGTCAGTGTCATGGGAAATTGTCTTCTAGTTGTGCTGTGTGATCCTTTTTGTCACATGAGCTTGTACACTTGAGGTATTTGAAAAAGAAAATTGAAAGCTGATGTACAACTATATTCAATAGGAAAACAATTATATGAGTGGAGTGATGTATTCTTGGTGACCTGCGTTGCTTAGAAACAAACTGCTGTTTTGTCAGTTGATTAAATCCTTGTCTTCTAATTGTTTTTTACTGGAAAGTCCATGGCAGTGCCTGACTCAGGCTGAGACATTCCTCCATTAACCATGAGGTCAAGCTACTGTCTGCTTCTTTCTCTTCTTCAGTCTCACTTCATCCAGCTAAAATCACTCAGACACCTGTCAGTGAGCATTTCTTACATAAAGTTTCAGTTATTAATCCTGAATTTACCTGGTGCAAGTTGAGTTAGAGCACACATGATCACATAGTGCATTTCTGTTATGTTAGCCAGAAGAAAACAAGGAAAGATTAACTGCATGTTTCTTTCATATTAAATTAGTTGATATGTGGCCAGGTAAGTAATCTGCCACCAGCAACTTACCCTGTCAGCATTGTTTGGACAAATTTAAATGAAGTAGTTTTATATGGGATCTATTCCATGTGTTGTAGTACTGCATCCTTTTGGTGAAGTGCAAGAAATTTTCTGGTTAGATTTACTGTCTCAGTGGTTTTGTTTTTTTTCCATTAGTTACTGAAGAATGTTTCTAGAATCACAGCTTCCATATTCAGCTACAGATCTGATGCATTTGTTTTCTCTTGGTTCACACTTTTATCTTAATTATTGTAAAATCCTTTTTTTGAATTGAAAAACATAGCCATCGTCCATATATATTTATGTAAAATATTGCTGCAGTGTGTAGTTTCTTATCGTCTCATTTCTATACCCACCTTTAAACTTTTTCTCAAACTTCTCACTTTAGACCCCAGATGGTCCCTCCCTTTCTATGCCAGCAATTATTGCCCTCTTGTTAAAGTGTTATTTTTTTTATTTTCTCTCTCTATTTTCTTGTATTTTGCATTTGATAGGAATTTATATAAACATTCAGTAATTCCCTTACCTTCCATGGCTTCCTACTGTGACTTTTGTTCCATATAGTCACTAATTCAAGAACTGAGTTTCAGAAGTGTTCAACCTACTCAGGGAATTTCCTTGAAGTAAGTAAAAGTAACAAGTTCAGCAGAAGTAAGAGTGTGCAGAAGATCTTCACAGCTTTTATTTTTTTTCCCTGCAATGACCTATAGAAAATAGCATTAAATAATATATTTTCAGGTGGGATATACCTTAAACCTGGACATCATATGTGTTGCTGGATTCTGTGGTAACTGCTGTTGTGTTGTCAGGGAAACAGCCTTGTGCTCAGTAGGCAAAACCAGTGAGGATTAAGCAAAGCTATAATATAGCTAAGTCCCTGTGACCTTAGCAGGATCAAGACCTGTCAGTTCTTCACTTTGCAAGTGTCCCTCAGGAGTGAGGGAGATAGGCACAAGTAAAAGCATACCTGCAGTATGCCTGGTATAAGTGTCAGACTTGGAGTATTCTAAGAAGTGAATGCATTTCTCAGTTAGATGGATTAAAAGACTCCGTTTGTGTAAGTAAAATCTTTATAAGCTAAATGATAGAAAAGTGTTTATGTAAGCTATGAATATGGAAGAGATAATTAAATTATGATGAACTCTGGAGTGTCTTTTGTCTTTGTTGAAAATTCACACAAAAATATGCCGATATAAAAGTACATTAAAGTCACAGGGATAAGAAACAAAGTTTATTGTACTCTGTGATGTGGAGTAGTTGCCAACAGTTTTCAGCACAGTGTTCTTCTTTAGTCGTAAATATTGGTGCATGTGTTACTGAAGTAAACCTCCAATATACACATATTATTTCATTCCAGTTTTTTTTGTATTAAAAGAAGTTAAACTTTTTCTGCTTAAGCATTTAATTATTTTTGCTTTTTCTAAAGCAAAATAGAATATTACACATTAGTTGACTTTTCATAAAAACTAAGAATGAAGGAGCAACTACATTGACATGGTTTGGCAGAGTCTCTGGAGTTTATTGTTCTTTTCTTTCTTGTATTGTTGTGTAACATCAAATGTGATTTAATGTCTTTTTGCATTAGCCCTAAGTTCTAATTATTAATCTGCATGTATCAACCATTATATATTTTTAAGTATCTCTTGCGTTACATGTCCATTATAAAACAAATTAAATTCAGTGTTAGTTCATCTGCAGACAATGCCAGAACCTTTTTCAATACTGATACTTGTCCCATGTCTTGTGCTGAGAACAGAGCATCTGAGGCAAAGTGTGAAATGAGATGTTTGATTATGATAATGGCTTGACTTTTAACATTACCTTGTGATATGTTTTCTTTCTTAGAGCTTTGTTTTTTCCTTTAGGTTAATCTAAACCTCTGGCCAAAGCCAGTGGATTTTGTTAATTTTGATTATTCTTTCCTGCTATCCCAGTTCTTTTTATCAGTGCTTCTGCATTTCATTATTTTTTATATCTGATTATTTAAAATAACTGGGTGTTTTTCTCAAAATTATTGTCTTTGCCATTTCATCAAAGTTACAGAAACTTTCTGTGTATAAGATACCTCTTACCAAAGCAAGTTCAGGCTTTTTCCAGCATGTTTAAAGCTATTATAGAAAACTTGAAATTGACTCAATTTCATTGCTTCATTTCTGAGAATAGCCACTTTTTTAATAAGTTATTTTATCAGAACATCAGGGGAATAAATGAAGCAAGAGGACAGTGAAGACTTGGCTACTTCTGTGAGTTCAATATGATGTCAGCCTTCGTAACTATGTAAAATGCACAATAGAAAAGTTAGATGTGAGAGCATATTCAATACTTTAAATATTTAATGCTTACATATTTAAGAACAGAACAACATCAAAGTTTTTAGAATACATGCAGAAGTTGACTTAAAAGACTGCTTAAGCTTAAGCATTGGGAGAAAAAATGCACTGTGATGAAAAACAGAACATTAGTTTGCAAAGTTAAAGGATTAGGGGAAACGTTGTACCTTTCTCATTCCTATTTCTTCTATTATTAATTTTTTACTTTTAGTTTTCATGTCAGGTACAGAGCTGAATACTTTTCTTAATATATTATCGGAGCTGAATACTTTCCTTAATATATTATCTACATCTCAAACTTTTTCCCCTTCTGGCATTTTTCCTAATTTTTACAAATAAATCTGTCCTTATTTTCTTTGTCCACCCTCTACTAGAGCTCACTAATATGAATGATCTTGACTAGCATAAGTAATCAGTAATGACTAGTTCAGAAAACAATAAGTAGAATCCAACTTTTTTTTTCTTTAAACCAACTAACTAATTTAACAATGTTCCAGTAAATTACTGCAAGTTATCTACTACCCTGCTGCTTTCTTGGATAATCTGTAGTCCTGAACAATAGTGACAGCAGCAGCAGCCTCCCCTGTTGTTTTGTTTGTGGACAAAGAGGCAGATCAGCCTTTCCTGGCTCATGGAGTGCATTAGGTGAAGCCAGGACATGTCATCCTCCCTGTGCATGTGCTGTGCAACTGATCCATGAGTGCACAACAAGTCTAAGATATTTCTGAAGCTCTTGATTTACAGCAGGCCATCTGTGCATGGCCCAAAGCCACGTGTCCAGGTGTTCCAGCTTGTTTGGTAGATATCTGTTCTTCCATGTGAAAAGCTGGCAAATAGAGTTTTCTCATTCCATTTAAATTACTGGTGTAACTTAGGTCCATCTATTCTAAATACAATGTACCATGGACATCTAATTTGTTTGATCAAATTCAGACATGAATTCAGAAGCAGTCATTGGAAAAGTATTGGTGTGAAGTCAGTTTAATTCTGTAATATCAATATGGGGGAAACCAGAACCAGACTTACAATACTCTAATCATGTCTGATTTTTCTTCCTCTTTCATCTTATATAGCTATTGACAGTGCTGTGAAATACAAGAACAGTATACAAAATCAAAATGTTGACATTTTTCATATATTGACAACAAAACCCCAGGAAAAAAATTAGGTTATGGAAGACCTCAGGTGTTTAGGTTGCTGTTGTCAAAAGACTGAACAGAGAACTGTGGTTTTAATTGAAATAAATAAAAGTATAATGTCCAAGCTCTAATTTAGTCCAGTGATCTTCTGGAACTGAATTCTTGTGAATTATATCCCCACAGATTATGGAACATTAATTCCATTGCTATTATGAGATGTGTGTGTTTATTGGAATAGTCTGTATTGATTATTCCTGCACTGCATTGTAATATTTTGAATTTGGAGCACTGTACATTAGACAGATATTTAAATCTGTGTGTTGTATGCTTTTGTTTTCTATGCTTTTTTTGGTAGTTTACCTTTAGACATCTGATCTATATGTTTAAGACCTAAATTTCTCATGAGGGTAACTTAGTAGCTATAAATCACTTTCTGAATAGGTTTGGATGACTGAAACACTCAGCCTTGGATCACACTTATTCCAGTTATGAAATACAGATGCTATGGTGGATATATTAATGAACTGATGTGTGGTTTCCTAATAAAAGGACATATGGCAATATGTGGTTGCCCATCAGTTTTAAGTCAAAGACTGTCGGCCACAGCAGCTACCTGTGAACAACTGAATGTATTTGTAGTAGGTATCTTTGTGTCACTGCAGTAATAAGCAGCAAGAGATAGATAATCCTAACAGAAATCAAAGACACTAGCAACTAACCAAGAGTGTATTATTCTTTTGCAAATTGCTTCCCCTCTTTTTTTCTATGGGAAATGATGCAAAATGTTTATATAAACATATTTGTATTCTTCTGCATATTTGACTGCATTTTTTATAACGTGCTCCATTAGTATTTATTTTGCTTCTGTTTTGTATACAAAAATAATCAAACAAATAGAAAAATAGCTTTCAGCTTTAACATCTATGGATATTCTTGACAATCTGCTCACTGTGGGTGTGTTTTTTGTGTAAGTATGTGTGGTTTACATACTGATTTTCAATTTACAACCGAGTCTAAACTTAGATGTAGAATCAACCCAAAACTTCAGTTGTAAAACTGTTATTGCTATCTTTGAGTTAATATCCTCCTTCAAGTCAAACTGTTTGGCAGCAGCAGTTATTAATCATGTTGCCTTGAGGCTTACTGTGATCCAACAAGAAGCATGCAAGCTGGACGGTGCTTAAGGGTGCTCCCTTATGCCTCACTTCATCTTTCAGGACACAACAAAAGTACTCCAGTAGGGAGTAGTAGCTAAATGCCTCCTCCCATGCCTGTCCACATCCTAGCTCAGGGAGCAAGGAGACTGCTGCAGATGTACAGAACATTGAAGTTGTAGCTCTGCGCGGAAGGAAACTGAAGTGTGGCTCTCACAGCTGTCCTGTCTATAAATAGGGAAGGTGTTTCATTTCAGAATCAAAGCAGTTTGGCTTAATTACCTGTGAAAGCTGGTAATACTTGCAAGCAATGCATGACATGCTACCTTATAAATTCATTTTCAAACAGTTTAAAATAGAGATGTTTGAGGAAGCCTCAATGCCTTTTGGGCTTTTTGATCTCTTGCTAAGTGTTGTGCACTTTTGCAGAATATTGATTGAAAAAATATAAAACATGCAAGTTTTCCTCTGTTACTTTTATTTGAAGCACTGGTGTTTCAGTTTAATGTTTCAGAAGTGATTGAATCAAGTCCAGAAAATTATTAATAGAAAAATTGAGAACAATTAAACTGATTTGCTAACATTCTTTGCTGTCCCCATTTCGAGTCTGCAATTTAGGTAAAACTGAGTAAATACTGGTGATCCTTCCTCTGAGAGATATTACATTCTTCAGAAGTAATAATATTCAACCTTCTTCAGCCTGAGAAAAACACGCAGAGGATCATTTGGATTACCAGTTCTGTTTTTTAAGAGTATTAACAGGCCCACATCCAAGAAGGTGATTATTTCAGTTCTTGTTGCTTAGGATTTATATTGAGGCACATGGTTGCTAACATAATACTGTTCTGCTTCTTTAGGAAAAGGTATTTAAGTCCTTTAAGGCACAAAACCACAGAAATGGCTGCACTGGATCAAAGCTGTTCATTTTTCTCATATTCAGCCTGAGGTTGGAGTTCATAACCCATTCTGCAGAGAAAAGGGCAAGAATACTGCATTTGCAGAATAATCATCTTAATAAAGAAAATTTCGTGTTAGGTTCTTGTTGCTTGTGAGGCTTGATTTACTTGCAAAGACTCTGCTCTGTTGGGGGCAATGGAGAAAATGAAGAAATGGTGAAAGTTACTCTTGAGTAAAGGAGAACAGTATGACCAATAGAAGGAAAAAAATACAGAGAGACTTACAAATTGACAGTGACACAAGTAACTGACAGTGTCTTCCGAATAGTGAGTATGTGAGGGATATTGCCTGAGCAAATACAAAAAAGAAATTGGGTAAAATTCAGGATAAAATTTTAGGGAGAGGATATGATCGCATGTGTCAAGAACGTAGTGAGAACCTTGGCTATATTGTAAGGGGAAGCAAGAGACTTTTGAGATATTGAGTGATGTTAGTTGCATGTCCTGATAAACAGGTTAGGTCACAGTCGTAAGGGTTCTGATGTGAGGTATCTGAAAAGCTCCATGTTCAGCCTGATAATAAACAAGACAAGCACTGCAATGCTGACTTTTAGCATTTCTTTTTGCACTTTGGTATTTACAGTTTCTGAGTCATAGCAGCCCAGTGTATTTTCACTGCATCATTTGTTGTTTTATATGCCCACATTGTTATCTCCTTTCTAAGTTACAGAGTCCAGGACTTTTTTTCTCTTTTCTATGGTGTTTTTTATTTCACCTTTCCTTGTATTTTTAACATTGTATTAAAATTTCTGTGTGAATTCCTTCTATTATTTTTGCTTTCTTCCTGTTTTGGTTTGGTTTTGTTTTTTGTGGTTTTTTTGATAGAGTACTTTTTAAACTGAAATCAGTAATACTAATACAGGTATGCCTTTGATTCCTGTAGTCCGTATGAACACTGATATAACTGTCCTCTATTCTAATTCTTACAGAATTTGTATTAAAGAGGGAGATTTTTTGTTAGTAGGTTTCTTTCTTAGTACATGCATTTGATTTCATCTTCATTATAGGTACAAGTAGTTGTGGTTTTTTCTTTCAGTGTCCACTGAGTATGCAGTTACCAAGAAAATTGTATTTGCTGATGTGATTTTCAAAGTGGAAGTGAAATCTGTGAGTGTTCTCTTGGTTACAGAGGAGAGCTTAGATACAAAGCACAGTCAACTTGCATGTCTTATGCAGTGGTGCTTGTGAATTTGGACTAGAGGTTCTTTCTGTTATCTCAGTGTTATTTGATTCTCCCAGGAGATTCCTCTTTGAGATAATAGAACTTCTAACAGTTAAGGTTACAAACACCCTATTTAACAGAGCAATGTGCTGTTTGGACAACCAGAATCACAGTTAGGCAAGCAGATACTTTTCATCCAGTCGTCCCTTTAGTCAGGTGTCTGATATGTTCTTAAGTGTTCAGGATTGTGGGTTTCAAGCCTACTGAGTTCCTCAGACTATGATATTAGGTGTATTTTATAGGTCCTACACTGTGTAGCAGGGCATGTTCATTATGCACAAGGCAAATGTCACCCTGGAACTTAGTCCAAGAATTTTCAAATTATGTAAATTTTGAATCTTCTAAAAACATAATATGCAATCTTCAGCAGAACCCAGCAGAGAAAAACTAATTACGTGCATATTTTGCACTGCACTAGACACAAGTGGTACTTACCCTACTTCTGCAAATCAAACACATGCTTTTCCCTCTAAAACTCCTTTCAAATATCAGACTTCAATTTTGTCTAAGGCAGAAACTTAGACTGGTCATAACAGGTATTAAGTGTGCAGGAATGACAGATATTAGATACATAAGTTCTCGTTTTACTGACTATGTAAGCCACTCATAAACCTTTAATATAATCTGGCATATGTACATGACTGCTGCATCACATTTTCTTAACAAGGTTCTGTTTAAATTTCCCATCTATTCACTGAGAATTTCTATTTCTATTTCTTATCAATTCCAGAAACAGGTCTGGCAGGATTTTTAAAAATAAATATTCTAATCTATTTCATAATGCTACAATTCTTTTTCCATAGTAATGTTCAACTTGGCTTTCCCATGCAGTATTGTGAATGTCTTTGATTACTTCATTTCAGGTAAAAATTCCCTCTAAATTTCTTTTCCGTGACATGTCTGCAGTAGATGTCTCCTATACACTACCTTGACAAAAGGAATTGAGTAGGATGCTAATGGCCTGCAAATATTTGCCTAAAATGTAAACAGAACTGTGTTTCAAAGTAAAAAATGTGAACAGAACTGTGTTTCAAGTTCTGCAATGCTTTGATTGAATAGCTCAGTTGTAAGGGACCTACAGTGATCATCTGGTCCACCTTATTATCACAGAATCATAGAATAGTTTGTTTTGGAAGGGACCTTAAATATCACCTAGTTCCAACCTCCCTGTCATTGGCAGGGATATTTTTCACTAGACCAGATTTCTCAAAGCCTCTTCCAACCTGGCCTTGAACACCTTCAGGTACAGGGCATCCACAGCTTCTCTGGGCTACCTGTTCCAATGCCTGGCAACCCTCCCAGCAAAGAATTTCTCCCTAATGTGTAATATAAACTTACACTCTTCCAGTTTAATGACACTCCCCCTTGTCCTGTCACTATATGCCCACGTAAAAAGTCCCTCTCCCTCTTCTCACCTTTTATATATTGGAAGCCTGCTCTAAGGTCTCCCCAGAGCCTTCTCTTCTCCAGGCTGAATATCCCCAACTCTCTCAGCTTGGCTCCAACAGGTCTGTGTCCTTATGTTGAAGGCCCCAGAGCTCGATGCACCATTCCAGGTGGAGTCTCACAAGACCAGAGTAGAGGAGGAGAACCACTTTCCATATCTTCTGGCCACATCATTCTTTGGATGCAGCCCACAACACAGCTGACTTTCTGGGCTTGCAAGCACTGGGTTATGTTGAACTCCTCATCCACTTACAGCCCCAAGTCCTTCTCCATAGGTCTGCTCTCAATCCATTCTCCTCCCAGCCATGTGTTTGTGCTTGGAATCGCCATGACCCTGCTGCAGGACCTTGTACTTGGCCTTGTTGAATTTCCCGAAGTTCACACAGACCCACCTCTAAAGACTATCTTTTACATGTCCAGTCCCTCTGGATGGCTGCCTTTCCTCCAGAGTGGTGACCACACCACACAGCTTGGTGTCATCAGTGAACTGGCTGAGGGTGCCCTCGATCCCCCTGTCCCTGTCACCAGCAAAGATACTGAACAGTGCTGCTCCCAACACTGACCCCAGAGGGACACCACTTGTCACTGGTCTCCACTTGTATATTAAGCCATTGATTACAACTCACTGAGTTCAACCATCCAGCCCATCAGGATATTCAAGACTGATTCCTGTTCTTAGGACTCTCCAGTGGTTCCCTTGCCACCATGAAATCTGTTCCTTTGGGTTTTGGGATTTTCCTAAGCATAAACCTTCTACTGATCACACTGATTTGCTGTCCCTTTTTAATTGCAGTCTTTATTGATAATTTTAAGTTTCCATAGGGTCTAATATAACCAATTTGTACCAAGTATTATTTAAATACACTGTGAATTTTACTTTTTCTGAAGCAATAGAGATGGTAAGACTTCAGGTTTGTAGTCTTGTTTTTTGAACAACTGTGTGGGTCTTGAGAGGTTATGATTAAAACCTCTGCTATTAATGGAAAAATGAATATACCAGGATCACTGAGTGTAAAATTTTTTATAAGTTCTGCTCCTTCTGTGTTTTGACTTTCATTCCTTTTTTTTCTAACTGGGAGTATTATTAGAAGATAGTCTAAATTTATAAGTCTAAATTTTCATCTGTTTAAAATCATCATAAGTCACTTTGAAGCAATGCGGCCAATTGTCCTGTTGAGTTTAAAAAAATAAGAAAAAGCCTTACAAAAAGTATGTCTATTTTTGGAAGATATTTAAATATAAAATAGTCAGCTTTCTCTGGTATGAGAAACCTTTATCTAATAGAATAATAACTTTTTGCAAATATATTATTAGTAATTTATTATTGTGGCTTCTTGATAGCTTCTTTAAACAATAATTCTGTATTCTTTGTCCAAATATATTTACTAGATTTTTCCTGTAATTTTCCATAATTAAAAAATACTTGTATTTTTTTTTGTGTTCTTTATATTCCTTATCTCTCTTAAATTCCTTGCATTCCATTCTGTAGATTACTTCACATGTATAAGATACTTATTAAACTGTTCCTCTCAGAAATCTAGGGATGAGTGATACAATTCAAATGTTGTTATTGATGCCAAAACAAAATACAATGCTATTGAATTAATTCTAATAGTTGAGCAAGGGGCACAGTGTTAGAGTCATAGACTCATTTTCATTGGAAACAACCTTTAAGTTCATAGAGTCCATTAAGTTGCCTGAACCAGTAGCAAAAGCAATAGTTGTGAGAGAATGAGAGAACTAAATCTCAGGATGCCATTGATTCAGCGTTTCTTCTTTTTGTATTATTTGTTACTTTTCTAAGATACTGCAGAAATCATTTTAATGAATTGTCTGTTTAGCTGGCATTTAATATTCACTTATCTTGTGTTGCTCTGGCTGTTCTATTCTGCAGCTTTTCCCACGGTGAACTGAACTAATTTGCAATGTTGTCAGACTGCAAATGAGTGGGAAAAAGAGCTAGTACTTATCGTACATTTAGGGCTAAAGGAGGGGAACCTAGGCATGTACACCTGCTTTAGAAAATGCCGCAATTAAGATGGGTTGCACATCAATAATTTAGTGACTTTGGAGGTGTGTCCCTTCAAAACTAGTGAGTCCTTTTCATTTAATTTTGGCAGTTTGCAATAGTTCATTTGTTATTCTGTTCCAGATCTTCTACTGCATTTGAAACAGATTTTCCAATATATCTTCTGTAAGGAAAGCTCCTTCTGTTCGGTTTTTTTTCCAACAGCTTCTCATGGTGCCACTGAAGTGTTCATGACACTCATAAGCCAATACTTTTTAACAAGGTCACTCTTTGATTAATTTTTTTCTTGAAATTAAACCCTAGATTGGTGGATATATAATTTTTTTGCATTGGACATGAAGTGAAGAATATGATGGACACAGTTGCAGATTAGTTCCTTAATAATATAAATTTGGATCATGTCCTGCACTTTGCTGAGGACTAACTCAACTTTTTCTCTGCTTGTGAGTTTCCTGACTGGAGTCATTGAAATAATCCATTTTCATATAGTAAACGTTTATCTCAGCAATGTACCCCTGTGTAATTTACCTGGTTTACATCATTGTTTGCTTCTTGCTCTTAGGTTTCCTGGTCTCCCACAGTATGTCACAGGCACAGTCACCATCCTAGTTCCCTGTCAGTATTATAGTCTTAAAAATCCTGTGCTTTCCTACTTAGGTGAGAAATCCCAATCCATACTGATCCTATTTTCCTTATTAATCCAGTAAACTTGTTTATCTGATTTGGTCCAGGTGTTTTAGTGTTTAACACTACTCCTCTGTTGCAGAAACAGTTTTTCCTATGTTTTGTGTACTGACCAATAAGCTTTTAATTTATTATTTTCTTTCACCATGTTTTTATATGTTTACAATGTTATTAAAGTAATTTCTACCCAGCCATTTTGCTTCCCCCATTGTATTTCTTGTATTGTGCTTTGTATATGTTTTCATACCTGTGGTAGTAGTTTTTGGGTTACCATGCCATGTTTAAGTGCAACTCTATTCTTAATCAACCACTAAACTGAATCCTCCTATATCTGCAAAACAATACAAGTAAGTAATTTCTTTTCTCTTAACTTCATTTTCCCTTCATTTCCACCAGTAAAATATAAACTTTATGATATTACTGTCTTAAAATTGAGTATGTCTAAAAAAGATATACCCCATACTTGATCACTATGAGATTAAAAAAGGGGAAATACAAAAGTTAAACAGAAGCAATCAAATCTGAATTCCAGCATCTGAGTGGAAAGCCACATAGGTATGAATATGAAATGTTTATGGATTGATATATATTTTGTGGGAGGAGGATGCAATTTTCATCAATTTTCATGTAGTAGGGACAAATTATTTTTGTAGGTGCACTAAGAAATGCACTTATGCAATAGATCAGTCATGATTCTATGTTTTTTTCTTGGTCTCTTGAGTCACTGTTTTACACTTTCAAGAGACTGAGAAGATTATGAACTAATAGGATTTCCAGTACTAAATAATAAAACGTCTGTACAAAATGTTAGAGGAAATGGCAAGATTTTTTTGTTTCATTTTGTAAATATTTATTAATTTCCTACTTTAAACCTTTAATATTCTAGGTATTGTAGAAGCCACTTTCATTGAGAGGGAGATTATTTGCATTAAATGCTACAGTAGTTTTCATTCTCAGTCTTCTTTTTCATGCTTGACAATACTTCAGATTTGAAGTAATGATGAACCACACAGTTACTGTTTTGTTGTTTCAAACTTAGAATATCCTGGAAAGAACACTTAGATTTTAGCCCAGTTCTGGATGCATGAAACTCTCCTTTTCCATCACCTTCAAGCAGGAAGTTTCCTTTTATGTTGGACTCTTTGGCTATAGCCTCCTGGAAATAACTTTGATTTGCTTTTTATTCAGTTCAAAGATAAGGGCATTCAGAGAAGGAGTTTTGATTGCATTTTTGTTCTGTTTAGTAACAGGAGAAAACATCAAAACAAGACATTAGATCATGACAGAAATAGAAAAAAAATCAAATTAGAAGAATTTTCAGTATAAATAGATGTATAATTACAAGCCCTTGAATTTATGTAATTACACATACTCAAAAAACCCTCTTTGTCATTGCCATAATGAAAAAGCCATCATTTCTCTTCAAAAGCACTTCAGAAAGCAAAATTCAGACAGTCTGCCAGCATATTCAATTTGTCCATCTCTTACAAAAATTGTACCCTATCTTCAGTAAGGAAATTGGTCTTCTGTCAAAAGCAAAGCAATTACAAGAATTTCTCAGAAAAAAGAGCATTGCTCTCATCACTCCTTGGATTTAAAATTGTAAATATTTTTCTTCCCCCTTGCTCTCTCATCTGTTTAATTTCATGAGTATACAGGTCCCTGACCTTGGCCTGATTGACAAGGGAAGTTAAAACTGCGAACACTTACTATTCCTTTCCACACATCAGTGAAAGGATGTTAGGAATTAAATGGATGAACACAGCTTAACTGACATTTAAATTATGGAAGGTATGATGTATGCCATTTTATTGTAAACAGTCTACTTAATAATATGGCTTTTTTATGTTAGTAAAAATCTGAAATACTATGATTAGAAGAAAAAGCATTTATATTTTTTTACATATGATAAACATGTGTCAGTATATTGTGTACTTGCTACTAGAATTGATTTTATTTGGTTACAATTAGCAAATATTAGTAAACGTGAACCGACAGACTGATTATGCCCTCTATGTTCCCTGAGCTGCTCCTTTCAGACACAATTTTACTCTGTCTTGTCTTTTTCCGGCTTCCAGATAATAACAACAGGGCTGCTGTTTCATCAGCAGTTGTGTGCATTCCATATGCCAGGTTATGAATTTTATTAGAGAAGTGAAATTGAATAGAATGTGAAAGTTGCCAAAAACTATTAATAAAAATTGTCAGCAAAACTAAGATTGCTTTCAAGTTGGGAGTGAAGTGTTCTATAGATACACTCACAGTTTTTATTTTCTTATAGACCTTAATATTCATACTAAGATCCCAGATCCCACAATAAAATATGTTGTAAGTAGACTAAAGGAAAGTCATATCAGGCCATATTGCTTAGCAGTGATTTCTTTAATTCTCATTTGAACTTCTCTTTCTAGCTATTGTGTTCTTTGAAGACTCTCACACATAAATCATAAAAAGTGTGTTGATATTAAAGCTTGTATTTCCTGCCAACTACGATATATCTATTTTCACCCACCCTCAGTCTTTCATTACTATTTTATTCAAAGAAAGTATAACCAAGAGTCTCACTCAGAGTTTAGTTCCAAGACTTAAGTTCATCAAGATGAACAAGGTTCTCACATTATTTTTATGCTGGTCATGGGGGAAGATTGAAAAGAAATGAAAAGATGAAAAGAAGGCTGGGTATCCCACTGGATAGGAGTGAAGACTTCACTGTCCATTGGACCTGATGATATGCATCCCAGAGTCCTGAAGGTATTGACATGAAGTTCCCAAGCTGCTGTCCATGATATTTGACAGGTTACAGCAGTCTCTTGATGTTCCAGGCAACTGGAAAAAGGGAAATGTACCTATTTTTAAAAAGAGAAGAAAGAACAATCCTAGAAACCACTAACCAGCCGGCCTTACCTCTGTGCCTGGGAAGATCATGGAACAGGTTCTCCTAGCAATTTTTTCTGAGGCACTTGGAGGACAGGGAAGTGATTTGGGACAAGCAGCGCAGATTCACCAAGGGTAAGTCCTGCCTGACCGAACTATTGATTCTCCATGATGGAATGACCACATCAGTGGATGAGGGATGGGTTACAGATTTCATTTATCTGGACTTCTGTAAAGCCTTTGACATGATCCCCCACAAACCTTCTCTAGAAATTGGAGAGACGTGGGTTTGATGGGTGGACTGTTTGGTAGGTAAGGAATGGGTTTGACAGTTACATCCAGTGGTCAACTCATGGACATCAGTGACAAGTGGTATCCCTCAGGGGTCCATACTGGGACAAGTGTAATTTAATATCTTCATTAATGACATAGATAAAGGGATTGAGTGAACGCTCAGCAAGTTTGCAGGTGACACCAAGCTGAGGTGGTTTGACACACCTGAAGGACAGGATGCCATCCTGAGGGACTTGGACAAGCTGGAGGAATGGGCCTATGGGAATCTCATGAGGTCTAACAAGACCAAGTGCTGGTGCTGCATCTGGTTTGGGGCAACCCCTGGAATCAACCCAGTTTGGGGATGAACAGACGGAGATCAGCCCTGCCCAGAAGGACCTGGGGGTGCTGCTGGGTGAGAGGCTGCACATGCCCCGGCCATGGCACTCACAGCCCAGAGAGCCAAAGGTGTCCTGGGCTGCATCCAGAGCCCCGTGGGCAGCAGGGCAGGGAGGGGATTCTGCCCCTCTGCTCTGCTCTGCTGAGACCCACCTGGAGCACTGCATCCAGAGCTGGGCTCCCAGCACAGGAGGGACAGGGACCTGCTGGAGTGAGTCCAGAGGAGGCCACTAAGATTATTAGAGGGCTGAAGCACCTTGGCTATGAGGAAAGGCTGAGAGAATTGGGCCTGGAGGACAAAAGGCTTCAGGGCTACCTAACTGCTGCCTTTCAGTATCTGAGGGGAGCCTACAAGAAAGATGGAGAGCAGCTATTTACAAGAGCATGTGTCTTGGTTTAAGACAGTCTAAAGGGGAGCACTCTAAAATGAGTTGCCTCCCGTTACAGGTTTAACCAATCGCTTTCCACAAATAAGGAGAAAACAAATACGAGCAGGTGTAAGTGAAAAAATAACAGTTTGCTAACAAATGAAACTGCAACAGGCAAAACCCAGTAAATAATCACTAGGTACAAAATTTCCAAAACATACTCCCTGAGAACCAAGTGAAACCCAAAATCCTGGAAATGCCTTTTTTGGGATGGTGCCCACCTCAGGCAATTGTGTGAGGGGAGACAATGGGAAAAGATGGTGGCAAACCCTCCCCCCAAGATGGTGGCCTTTGTAGGCAACCACACTGTCCGGGAGACAACGGGAAATGATGGCGGCAAACCCTGATGAGAAGGTAGGCAATTCGGAGCAGTTCTAATGGCAGATGAAGACCTGCTGGCTTGTGTGGGGTCAGCTCTGCTGCCCGCTGCCTCCTCCTGCCACGTGCAGGATTCCAACAGTGTTGGTGCTCCTGTCTGCCAAGCAGCAGGGGAAAGTGCTGGCCTGTTGACACTGACCTAGCCCCAGAGACTGGCTCAAGCTCCACACTGCCAGTTTGCAAAGTTCACTCCAAAACAGTTTTTGCTTGTGAAATACGTTTTTTCTAAGTGGCTGCTGTTGCAAGCCAAGAAAAAAAATCCCAACCACCTGAAGCAAACCTCTCCAAAGCAGAGCCTTCGCCTTCTGCAAATATTTCCATGAAAGAGAGCACTCGTGCTTCCAGGCTCCAAATTAAAAAGGGATATAAGCAACATCCCTCTTGCCTCCCCACAACCTCCACCTCAGGATTCCCATTCTGGCTGCAGCGCTGGATCTTAAAGAGGCAGTAAGGCGTTTGGGGGGCATAATAGATATGGAGTACAATAACGTTTTGGGTTACCCCAGACCAGATGGAGTTGGACAAGACAGGACAAGGGGCAGTGGCTTCAAACTGACGGGGAGTATATTTGGATTAGATATTGGGAACATATTCTTTACTGTGAGGCTGGTACCAGAACAAGTTGCCCAGAGAAGTTGTGGATGCACCATCACTATGAGTGCTCAAGTCCAGGCTGAATGGGACTTTAAACAACCTGGTCTAGTTGAAGATGTCCATGCCCATGGCAGGAACCTTGGAACTAGGTGATCTTTATGGTGTCTTCCAACATAAGCCATTCTACAATTCTATGGTTCTATTCGCACATTGTACTCTCACAGATACCAGCAACAAGAGCACAGCACCTCCCTCTGCACTTCCCCTCCAGGGGAAGCTGTACAGAGCAATTAGTTTCTCGCAACTAAACAAAATTTGGCATCATTCAAGTTCAAATCTCTTAAGTTCTTTTCCATGGAGCTAGTCCTGATTTTCAGTTTGAACATGTTTATAGGTTTTTCTGTGTACATTAACACAGAAAAACAGTTTGAAACAAAGTTCTTAAAATTATCATATTTCAATATGTTTATTACTATTTCTGACTCTTCATTGCTTGGTGTTTAATTTTAGCGTTTGAAAATTAAGTGCCAGATCAGAATGACTTTCAACTACAGCAGATTTCAGAGCCTTCTGAAACAAAATCCAAGACGCTAACAGATAAGAGAGTTCGTGTGCATGTTGCAGATCAGCTGAGAGCTCAGAGCCTCCAAGAAGAGCAAAGAGCCCAAGACACTGAAAAGGTGACTACTTTTTATTATAGACTTCTGAAGAAGTATTTTCTGAAGGTTATGTGCTTAATGAGTTAGTTAAAGCCAGTGTGAAGGCTTCTGGATTCTGTGCTACATGCCCATGTTTATAGAAGAACAAAGAAAAGTGGTGTGCATGGAAATAAAGCCAATGTACTCTTACGAGACCTTAAAAACGTTCCTATTTAAAAATCACTTTGTGTTAAGTTGAGAGTATTTGCATTGTCAAGCATGGAAAATACAGATTTGAAGACAAAGTGTACATATCACAACTTGTATGCATTTGAGATGTCCTTGTACAAGAGTTTTGTGTCATTCTTCTTTTATGAAGAAAAGATGGAGCGTTGTACAAAAGCAGGAAAATGACAGGAGAAGGGCAGCTGTAGTGGGTATGGCCTCAGAACATCTTGTACTTCTGTGTAGCTACTCTGATGAAGTAAAGAAGGAGGAACACATTTCTTTAGACATGGGAACACTGATCCAAAGCAGAGTTTGTAGTTTGTATAGAGGAAATGGCCAGGTATCAGGGTGTTGAACCACACTGACAAAGTCATTGACTAATTTGATATGTATTTTATGTGTCTAATGAAGGGAGAGAGTCTTGCTGTGGTTATTTAGCTCTTCTGTTGCCACTACATGAAAAAGAATGGCAAAAAAATGCCCCTTCATGTATCTAGACAAGAAAATACAAGCAGTATACAAAATAGTCAACATTTTTAAAGAAGATTTTTTAGTATCTTATATGATATATTATATATTTTAACTGATTTTGACTTTATGTACAAAAAACATTTTTCTACTCCACTCCACCTTTACATGCATGTATTTGTAATGCACTTTAAATGAGTGTAATTTGTATGTTTGTTACTCTTGATGATCTGAGACTCACTATTCAGCAGTAATGTTACCTAATGGTATTCCCAGTTTTTGTGTTGTATTCAGACCTGAAACATGTACAATACTATAATTAGAATTCAGCGAAAGCCCTTAAATGTATATAAGACACTGAGCAAAAACTTTTTCTTTAAAGATGTGCTTCTATTTCACCACATTATTTGTTAATGCCCATAAAGCATATAAAGATGTATGATTTTCTGATAATGGTAAATAAAAGATACATGTTCATCCTCAAATATTGAAAATCTACTAGGATATTTATATGGTTTCAAATTATTTAGAATTTGTGGTGATACTTCAAATGAATTTTACAACATCTACTTCTTCATATAAAAATTGTGATTTTTGAGTGCAGTGGCTGAGAATATTTTAGGTCAAGGTTTAACTGTGGACAAAAGGTAGAGAATTCTCTTGCTTTCACAACATTTTAGTGATCCACTTTAAAAAAAAAGAAAAGAAAGAAAGGAAAGTAATTTTCTCAAGTCTGGAGCCTGATAATCTCTTCTACTTTCTTCCTGGAAGGTTGTTTTCCTTCTTGCTTAATTACACTTGCTTCATATATATGTGGTGCATTACTTCAGAGTTATTATGTAGTGTATTAGACAAATTATTAGACAACAAATGTTGTCTTTTGTTTCAACCTACGTATTTGAACACCAGATGTTGAATATTCAACATTGCTAAGGAAGGAGACAAAATAAAATAATAGCCAAGATTCAAACAGCCATTATACAGGTTACAAAGCCACCATCAAGACCCACATAAAAGCTAGTGAAGCCAAAAATTCTTGAACAAGAACAGAGAAGCAAAGGCAATTTCCATGTCTATTCTTTTAATGTTAATTATGCTAACTCAAAAAACATTATTCCTGGGAGCATTTACTCTTACAAATACTGTACTTGCACCATCCAAAAGCTTCTGTTAAAATGATATAGTAGACTCAATCAGTAAAGTTTGGGCTGACTATTTATATGCTCGTGATTCTGCATTTGTTTGTTAATAAGAATTTCTTTGATATAGGAAGTTCTTATTGAATAAATACCATAAATAGGTCTAATTTGATTGCTGAAACTATTTAGCTTTTAGTACAATATGTGAAATAAAAACATTAATGTTGCTTCCTGATTTGTGCATGATGAAGTTTTGCAGCATAATGTTTGAACTGTTCTGTAATACACTTTGAAAATGTCTGCACTACTGGTTTTTACAAACGGGCAACATTGACAGATGCACTGAAATATAAAGTATACTAACATAGTTGCTTGATTTACTATCAGGGATACATTCACGCTACCAAATATAAAGTAGATCATAGTCCAGAATATCTTGTTTCAAGTCTTTGCAGCGTGAGGATCGTATGCTCTGCTAGAGCCCTATGCAAAGTCAGAATTATCCTGCAGAATGAACAGCTGCAACATTCTAGGATTTTCTGGCTGGTGGAAGTAGGTGTAGCTAGGAAAGGGAAANCCAAGTGCTGGTGCTGCACCTGGGTCAGGGCAACCCCCGGTACCAGCACAGGCTGGGCATGAACAGACCCAGAGCAGCCCTGCCCAGAAGGACCTGGGGGTGCTGCTGGGTGAGAGGCTGCACATGCCCCGGCCATGGCACTCACAGCCCAGAGAGCCAAAGGTGTCCTGGGCTGCATCCAGAGCCCCGTGGGCAGCAGGGCAGGGAGGGGATTCTGCCCCTCTGCTCTGCTCTGGTGAGACCCACCTGGAGCACTGCATCCAGCTCTGGGCTCCCAGCACAGGAGGGACAGAGACCAGCTGGAGCAGGTCCAGAGGAGGGACACCAGTCTGTTCAGAGGGCTGAAGCACCTTTGCTATGAGGAAAGGCTGAGAGAATTGGGGTTGTTCAGGTTGGAGGACAAAAGGCTTCAGGGCTACCTAATTTTGGCCTTCCAGTACCTGAGGGGAGCCTACAAGAAAGATGGAAAGCAGCTATTTACTAGAGCATAGAGTGACACGACAAGGGGGTATGGTTTCAGACTGATAGAGAGTAGGTTTAGAGACTAGCTATTAGGAAAAAAATTCTTTACTGTGAGTGTGGTAAGGCACTGGATTGTGTTGCCCAGAGAAGTTTGGATGCCCTATCCCTGGAAGTGTTTAAGGCCAGGTTGGATGGAATTCTGACCAAACCTGTATAGTGAAAGGTATCCCTGGCCCTGGCAGTGTGATGTTTGCAGTTGTCTGTCATGACACTTAGTTACTATCCCTTTTTCTTTCTTCAGATTCTTTATTGTTTTACTCTTAATGCCTTCCCACTTATTCCTGTGATTGCAGTTCTTCAAGATGTGGGTACTTATAACAGCCTGCCTAGGCTCTTTGTTCATAGTCAGTAAGAAATAGACACTTGTCAGCGAAATTTGTCTTTATTTAAAACAGGTAAAATGAGTCACTTTCTTTAAGAGCCTGTTTCTCTTCATTGACCATATAGAGACCCCCACTGAGCTCAGCTACAAGCTCAGCTATAGGCATCTGCTTAAGAGAGGTGAAATTCGTCATTTTGAAAGTGTCGTCTGATGGGGAATACACAATCACCTCAAAGTTCAGCTCAGTTGCACCCATTAGGGAGGGGACATTACTTCCTTGTCCCAAAATGGCCACACTACATTGATTTTTCTAGTGTGCATTTTGCTTGGCAGAGTTGAATTTTTTGCCATTATCTAGTTCCCAATAATACTTTCAGGATCGCTTCTCTAAATCTCCAGGGTTTTTTTCGTACACTTATTAAACAAAAATCTTTTGCCTTCATTAATATCCCTGAAGATATTAATAGATCCTGGTATTTTGATACAGGCTATGAGTTAATGAATAAAGTGTATTTTTTGAAATACGCTAATAAGACATTGTGTGAAATGGATATAGACAAATTAACAACTTTCACAACAACAGCACAAACTTTTCAGGGCAGGAATGGGAAATCCCCTAACTTGCTTCTATTTCCCGAGCTCACTAAAATTTCAGACAACTATCTTGGGAAAACAAGAAGCTGTTTAACACTTTAGATGTTTAATCTTGAGATTGTATGGTTGTTTTATCCTGGTAACTGAGATATGGTGTGGAAACTCTATTACTGAGGATGGGAAGTGATCAAAAGTAAGAGGAACAGGGAAAAGTGAGGATGCAAGACCTCACTTTCAGCACTGTCAAACTGTACTGTCTACTCATAAAGTCGTTTCCAGATTTAATACAGCTGCTTTTCACAATATTGAATCACTGAAGTTGCACTTGCCATAATCTGCAGTCCCTTATTCTGATGTGAGGATGTGTACCTTTGTCCTAGCCCCTAAATTCTTTTTTCAGGTGTGGTTCATGAGGTTCTATAACTATTCTAAATGACTACATGTTCATTCTCTGTTATTAGGTAATTTAAGTGATCTTCTAATTAGGTCTTAAAAGATACTGACAAGATATAATTGTCATAAGAATATTTATGTTGAGCTTTATCAGTGGGATGAATTTAATTCAGTTGTTTTCAGTTATGCAAACTGAAAAATTAACTATCATTAAGAATTATCTCATTCATTGGCTTTTGTTCACCTCTTGTTAAATTTTGCTGCAAATTAGCTAAACACTTTTACAAGAAATTAATGAATACACATAGAATTACACACAAAATCTTGCTGTTCCTTGTAGGTCTAAAAATAGTTAAATAAAATATCAATTTTTTCCTATTAAGTAAAACATAGTATATTGTGGTATTATTCTACATATAGAATTTTTGTGTCTAAGGTAAAATCTCAGTTTCTTAAGTTGCAGTTACAAAGACTATTTAATCTCTTCATGAAGTATTTCTAAAAGTTGTAATAGAAATACTACAAATTGTGAAGAATAGGAAACAGAAAAGTGACTTTTATTATGTTTAGTCATCTTATAAATAAGCTTATAGTCTTACGCTGAGCAGATTGTTTTAATTTATTATTAACTATTTTTTCCAAATTATTTGGTCCCTTCAGAAGACACAGAGGTAGAAAATCTTCCCTCAATGATGCTAGCTTTTTATGTATTTATTATGTATGGATACGTAGAAGATTTCAAACTCCAACCTGATGACAGAAATTAAAAGAAAATAGAAGAGATAGCTAAAGCTCAATGGAAATATTTTTTCTGTGATTATGATTGTTTATAGTGCATTTTGTTTCTGATTGGATATGGCTGTAAAACTGTTTCCATCGGTTTTTTTCAGGATGTTTATGTTTGCATGTTAAAATCCATAAGCATCAACAAAGAAAACAGTATTTCTGATCAAAACTATGGTAAAATAAAGATACTTCTCTCCCACACACTGCTCAGTGGTAAATTCCTTACTGAATGGAATCCTTAAATGTGCAGATGTTCTTTTGTACACTAGTCTGGCTGTTATTTCTTTGACATGACTTCAGTAGGTTAGCAGTAATTCAGAAATGTTTGTTTCCATTGCAAAGAAATACCTCTGCATCTAGGGGAAAACATAACATTCATATTTGTTGCTAGGCCTGTGCATAGGCTTTTGGTTGAGCAAGCTTTTTTAGTGCATCTGATTTTCTTAAAGTTGTACATTTTTAATTTCTAATTCCAGTTTCACCACCATGCTAGCAAGATAGAGAGTACTGTAAAGTTATGTAACAGTGACTACATGTAAGAAACAGTTGTACAGAATCATCTTCAGTAACAAAGTTTTTGACCAGTAGAGGCTTTGGTTAGAAAAAAAAAAAAAATGCATTGGTCATGTTGCTGTAGTATTTTGCAGTATCATTTCTGTATTCTGCAGTGGTCTTGCTCTGTGACTCAAACAGGAAATTTGGCTGCAGTGATACTAGAAAGTTAGACCTGTTTCCAGTTGATTTCACTTCTTATCTAACCAGAAACTGCATTAATGATTCTTAAGTCATGGAAAACATATTTGGTTCTAGCTAGCTGTGAGAGAAATAGGATGAATAGGTTAATCAGAAACAAAACAAAACAAAACAAAAAAACACCCCCAACATCAAAAAAGGGGGGTAAATAGCAACAGGAGAGATAAAGAAGCAGGTTTGGAAAGTCATCAGTTCACAGTGTGGCACGTAGGTGATATACATATGAGCAAAATTTTGCTCAGAGAAGTAAGCTAACCATAGGGCAAGTGAAGTCACTAAGAAGGGACTTGAAAGTTAAGAAAAACTCAAGAGTTCAACATTTAATTTTCATTAAGTGATTTCATGATTGATTGGAATTAAAATCCAAGCTGCTGTGTATGTTGACAAGAAGGTGATTACATGTAAATATTCTTGAGATATTGCCAGTGCTATGGTTAATTATGTCTGAGTACTAGTAGCTGTCTTCTTGAAGTACGAAGATTGTAACTCAGTTTCTGTTTCAAAAGAGCTTTCAATCTAATTCTAAGAATGAAGTGTGAATCAAAATTTTTTTATACTTACTCATCTAAGTAAGGATTCATGTAAATTGGTGTTTCTGGGTCGTTCTTTCCAAGGCAAATGGGTTATTTTTGAAGGAGGTAGCATTTTAACCATCCAGAATTAGTTTATATGCCCCTTTAATTAAGGGGGTTGTGATCAATGAGGTGGAATGCCTCAGTCTTTCAAAGCTAAAAGCTTACTTTGGTTCACTCAACTTTGAATGCACACATGGATGCTGACTCTGTTGTCCAGAGTCACTCTGGAGTGTGGATAATTGAGCAGCCTGTGGCCGGAAGACCATCTCCTCACTAGTGGTATATAATCCCTGTTAACAAGTTTTTGCCTCTGTTCCCTAAATATCCTATGAGTCTGGAGAACTTGGAAATCATGTAACTTAGAAGTACACTTAGCTTTTCTTTTTTGCCGTGTGTTCCCAGGTTTGCTGTTCTGATAATTTTCTGTCATTTTCCCGGTTCTTTGTCACTTAATTCAGCAGTTGCTCTACTTCTTTGAGGTATTATGCTATTTTATCTCCAGTCTTACTTAAGAAGTCATAAGTCTCAGTGGCAGCTGCTCCTTGTCTTGTTAGATTCTGGGTTTTCTTTGGTTACTTTTACTAACAGCCAGCTTCTTGACCTGCAAGAAACCAGGTGGCAAAATCAGCTTTTGCTTGGGAGTAAATTATCTATGATTGTCTCTCAGTGACAGATGTTCACTAAGGTAGAAACTGTTGCCTAACTTCCTCCAGTTGTCATATTCAAATACAACTTTTTCTCTGGTTTTGTTACTCTTTTTTCTTTTTTTTTTTTTTTTTTTTTTTTTTTTACAGTGCTGTGCATTTCATGTGCATGGCTATTCTTATTTTGGCTATATTAAGATAAAGTCAAACACCCAAATAAAAGTAAAAAGTAGACTACAAATGAAGGTATTACAATGAATAGCCAAAATCAAAATTTCCCTTTTTATTTTTTTGTTTGGCATTTGGTTTTAAGGTATCACAAGGTCTTGGGTTTGTAATCTTTCTACATGCTTTTCTATTTCAGCAAGCTAAACTGTTAAGATTTCTAATACAGAATTTGGGTTATACTCTGTGTTATTTTAAAGGCATTTTTCTATTTCACATTGCCCACCTGAAGTACGAAGTTACTTTTACAAAATTGTTAGTGTCAGTGTTAGACAACCCGTTATATTCTCTAGGAGTTTGAACTGAGGGAGGTTTTTTAATACAAACAAAGATGACATTATTGGAAGTTTTGACTTCACTGAGAAAGAGTTTAACCTTTTAAGTAATCTGATTGAAACCAAAGCTCCCTGATGTGTATCTTAATTACTTAATACGTGTTAAATGACACGTTGTCTGGCATATGCCAGCTAATACATCAGGTTGGGATTCTTTAAAAATCACCAGCTTGCCTAATGTCATACATTGACATACTTGCCTAATGACAAACATTTTCTTTCTGTTCCCTGACTTTCATTGTCTTGTCTCATGTTATCATGATTTCCAAGTGTCATTGGAGACTGCATACTATTTTATCTTTAATGTTAAGCTGAAAGAAAAGATCTTAATTCCTCAATAAATCATAAAAAAGCCAAAATAAAAACTAATCCCAAATCTTTTTCTCTTTACAAAATTGCATAAAATTCATCTTCTAGAGATACAGAGGTGTAAGTAAAGAAGCCCAGATCCAGTTATATCCACCCTGCACTGACCAACACTTCCATATATTAGACATTTACTATTTGCCACAGCCTTTCCTGTTATTTTATTTAATACCCTAACAGGATGCATACTTAATAAGTAGGTTTTCCAGGAAAATATGATTTTCTGCGTAAAGAAATTTGTCAGATTTTCCTTACATAAATATAAATAAGTATTGAGTCTTTCCTAGAACATTATTTTGGTGTTTGAAACTATTTTTAAGGAAGCTGAGTATTCTCAGCTCCTTTTAGCATTTTGTTCACTTCAGTGTTGAAAAGGTTTATCCTTATAATGCATGTGTGTGGTATGTGTGACCAAATGTACGTGTGACTAAAATTAGATGAGATTCATTAGGGTCTTGTTTTTCTTTTTCCAGTGGGCAGTGTGGTATGTTTCTCATACCCAAAGGATTTTTAGGGGAAAATAAGAATATTTTAATAGTAGACTAGGCTGCAAATAAGTGATATTGTAAGTACTGATGCAGTTTTTGTGATGATGATATGCGTGCATGCTGTCTTCACTGAGTGTGTCTTGAGCAGTGCACAGTTCCTTCTGTAATCGGATTATTAGTTCAATCGTATTAGATTACTTTATACTCTGAGGGTATTCCCTTAATCCCATTCCTGTGGCATGCAGAAAAAATGGCAAACAGCAGTAATAGACATTAGGCTCAAGAAATAGTCCCTTGCTCTCCACCTCCATTTCTGCAGCTATAGAATTAAAAAGACTTCGCTTGAGTGTACGTGAGGAAGAAACCACTTAAAATTCACAGTTTTCTGTCCTGCCCTCGTAACTGTTGAGAGCCATTTTACCGAATAACCATTTGGACACATAGGAAGGTTACATTCATGGAATCATAGAATCATTAAGGTTGGAAAAGACCTCCAAGATCATCAAGTCCAACTTTTGATCAAATACCACCATGCCCACTAAACCATGTCAGGAAGTGCCACATGTACTCATTTTATGAATGCCTCCAGGAATGGTTATTCCACTGCTTCACTGAGGAGCCTAGTCCAATGCTTAACTCCTCCTTCAGTGAAGAAATTTTTTCTTATACCCAGCCTGAGCCTCCTTTGGCACAACTTGAGGCCATTTCCTCTTGTCCTGTCATTTGTTGCCTGGGAGAAGAGACTGACCCCCACCTGGTTACACCCTCCTTTGAGGTAGTTGTGGAGAGTGATAAGGTCTCCCCTGAGCCTTCTTTTCTCCAGGCTAAACACCCCTCAGCTTGAGCCACTCTTCATAGCATTTATGTTACAGACCCTTCATCAGCTCCATTGCCCTTCTCTGGACACGCTCCAGCTCTTGCAGTGAGGGGCCCAGAACTGGATACAGAATTTGAGGTGTGGCCTCCCAGTGCCCAGCACAAGCTGATCCCTGCTCTGGTCCTGCTGACCACACTATTTCTGATATAAGTCAGGATTGATATATATTTTGCATACAATATTGGTAGACTACTTCCTATGCATATTAAAAAGTTTCAGCCTTTCTGCCAAGCAGTCATTATGGCTGCAATTTTCATGAAGGCCAGCTGACAAACAGTACCTGTTCATACTCTTGTCTTGCCCTCAAAACCACTGTAGTTGCATGCAGATAATCCATTGGAAGTAGTTCCCTGTGCATGTTCCAGATTTGTATTCAGATCTGCAGTGCTTTGGGAGATTAGCAGATTATTTGGACCAAATCTCTATCAGGAACCATTCAAAAAATTTAGCAGTATAGACAATCAGGTTCCAATGTCTGGGAATGTTTCTAGATTTAAAGGCAAGTATGTAGTCATTACATCTAGCACACAGTAGTTTCAGACTATGAAATTCTATGTGACTTTGTGAGTATCTGAGTAATATCTGTAGGCATTTTTTGAATGCTGTTGCTGTCTCCATTGAATTCTCCAATAATTTGAGGTTCTGAGGAAAAAAATAATTTCATGTGTTCCATTTGCTGCCTTCAACAGGAATCAAATTGACTAATTTTACTTACACATTTAGAACAAAAAAATATAGCACCTGAATCTTTTTGTATGTTTTTTACATTTCAATGAGTGTGAATGAATTTACCTATCCATGAAGCTCTCAGATATGTTAACAAATGTATTGTGTAATGTTTTGATTTCATCATCATCTCAGTAGTTAAGTAAGCACCATATCACAATCTCTGCTGAATCTTGACTGAGAAACAAAGTTTAACCTCTCAGTTTTGGCAGTACTTGTTTTAGAAGATTTGTACATTAACAAAGTGAATACCAAGCAGTCTTCTAATTTGTACCAGACAGGACTTAGTGAAGAATAGATATCCTTCAGCTTACAGGGAATATTCCTGTAAAATAATTTAATCCTTTTTCGGCAGATCTGTAATGAAAATTAACTACAACTTTGAAAATAGTAACTTTTCCAGTCCACGAGCTGCAGGATTCCATCATGGCATTAACAACCTCTTCAAAAATGTGAAAGAGTAACATATAAATAGAGCTTATGTATTTTTTAGACATGAAGAGACAGTGGCAGACAAGAATGTGAACAATTATAATGGTGAGGGTCTAGTGAACACAATTAAGCTACAAAGGTTAAGCAAAACAAAGCTTCTGGTGAGTAGCTAGTAAAATTATCTACTATCATTAGTGATAGTGAACAATTTTGCCTTCTCAGATATCTTTTTACGAAAGGAATGCAACAAAATAAAACCACCAGATTTCAAATGAGCAGCTTCAGCTCTGAAAATCAATACATATCATTTCACAGGAGGAGAGCCTAGGAAAAAACTAAAAGAAAATATGTATCACTTTAAATACACTGCAGTATTATAGTAACAGTGTGCAGTGTGTATGCAGTGTGAAAATCAATGGCCCAGATAAACTATAAGTTCTTGTTTGACCTCAAATATAAGAAGTAAGCAGAAGAGGTCAGAAAGCAGAAGTTAGGTCAAATGGCAAATGTTGAGTAGAAGAGAATTGCAAAAAACTCAAACCAATCCAGAATACTTGGAGCAATCAAAAGAAACCACTGATTAATTAGACAGATGTTAGTGGCAGTGGATAGACAGTCACTATGTTTATATTGGTATATAAAATGAATCAGGGATAATTCCATAGTCCCAAGAGCCCCAAGCCCCAAGAATGTGGTACCACACATTCAATATCCATATAGTTAAATTCTCTTTTCTCTGAAACACTATAGTCTTGTCCCAGTCTGTCTGTAAGGAACAGTAAATGTTTCATCCTTCTTCCCAAACACTCCTGTGCATCCCCTGGAAGAGTGCTGTTTTGAAAAGGCTAAAAGTGGACTAGGAGTGGGCTGTTAAATAGTATGGACAGATGAATGCTTGAGCCTGAGCTTGTGCCATGACTTTATTTTGTTTACCACAGTAAATATTGCCAGCGAGTCCTGTTCACATTTTAGTGTCAAGTGTATTTGTTTTCCTTAGGGACATCCTTACGTGCTTTGCTATCCTGTCCCTCAAGGACCATTTTAATACAGCACATCTATCTTCCTGGGTTTAATCCCTATTTAAATCCTTTGAGTAAGAATAAATCTTCCTCCACTTAACATCATCGAGTCTTTTTTTTCTTATAAATCAAGCTTTCCCAAGCACAAGACATGACATGAGAAGTGACTAAAGTGGGAAAATTTTGAAAATGTAAAATGTCTCTCTGGTACAATAAGAGCAGTAAGAGAAACAAAACAAAATTTTTGTTCTCTAGCAAGTGAAAAGGCCAAAGAAACGAATTATCTTTCATTAAAGAAGTTGATTTCTATGAGCTGCTGAATGCTATTAATACCAAGCTGAAGAGCTAATGGTACTGTTAAATTCTGAAGCAGAGAAATAAAATAACATAATCAACTACTTGACTATAAACATCAGAAAGGGCAACAAGGAGATGAGTAACTTAACAGCATTGTCATGAACAAATTATGTCATCCCAATTTGATTTCTTTCTCTAAGTGGACAGCAGGCCTTTGAGATAGAGACCAGTAACTATTAAATACCTTGATTTAATAAAGTCTGTAGGGAAAAGGTTGTATGCTTTTATGTTGTACTGCATGTCATTTTCATAGATGACCAGGAATACATGCTCAGGATTCATTTATATTAGAGTAAAACCAAAACTAATAGGAAAATCAGACCACCGGTAGTTATCAATAGTTCAGCATCAAAAGTTTGTAACAACTGGAGTTCTATATGCATCTGCCCTGTATCCAGTACTACTCAGGATTTTTATTAACGTCCTTAAACATTGACTTGAAATTAAAGAAATGAAAGAAAATTGGTGTGGTGGAGCTGCAGTGGTAGATAATACAAAATAGTATTTCAATTTAAAAATTGAAATTATGCTATGAAAAAAATGAGACACAACATAAGGAGAAAGGATGGAGACTTACAAATTTAGGTAGGAAAAAATATCCACACAGTAGTAAGATGAGAAACAACTAAATACCAATTCCAAAAATAAAAGGAGCTATAAACTACAGCAGCTCACAGAATGAGAAAGTGTTAAGCCTGTTGAATACAGTTTGGTGTTTATCTTTTCAGGTACCTGGATATGAAATACATTTGCACATTGAAACCATACTTTGTTTGCGAAAGAAAGACTTTGTATTTTGCCATATGTTTCAGTTATTCTTTGTAGATAAGCATAGATCAGAGTTAGACATATGTCTACTTCCTGGTTTACTAGGAAAAAACCCTACTAGTTGTGAGAAGGACAAATATTACATCAGATGTTAGGACGAGTATCATTCTTGAGATGGGCATTTTTCCTTCTACTCTTCAGCAATGTTAATGACTAAGTTGCAGTGCTCAATCCATTTTTTGGAGTGTTTCACTTGAAGAACAGGTAGAATAATTTCAGAGAAACTATAGGAAAGCAACAAGCTTTGTCAGAAATTCAAATATATCTGTGACAAGGGAAAAACTTGAAATGTTTGATCTTGACAAGATAAGACAAGAAGATGAGAATGGAGGCATATGCTAACAATTTTCACATATTTTAAAACTGTTGCATAAAGGAGCAGGTTGATCTGTTCCCTACCTGTGCTGCATAGAATAATAGTTCCAATTCACTGAACAGGCTATTTCTTTTATGCTAAAGTATTTTAAACCATCCAGATTTGCTGCATTACTCAGTTAAACCTGTTTGATTTACCACATTGGAGACTCCTGTGATGCCTACCTTCCTTGCTCTATAGCATTTAGATAATTCCTCTTTAGCACCTATGTCACAGCATTTTAATTTGAATTTATCTTCCTTTCATCTGTGATTGCAACCTCTATCTCACAGCTTTCTGTTACAGTGAGCTTCAGGGCAAAACAATCTTCTATCACGAGCTGTTGAAAGCTCTCAGTAAGTTGGATTTTGAATAAACAGAATTCATTAGTTTTTGTGTGCTGAGGCAGCCTTCCTTTCTGTCTCTTCAGAAAGTATGTTTGTGTCTGTGGGTGCACTCCAAACTAATGCGCTCCTGCTTCACTGCTCTTTGTGTGTGAAATTTTTGTTTCCTAAGAATATTTCTTCAACCTACCATTCAGATGATTTCTTCCAAAGGTAACTAACTGATGGTTGCTTTATTTCCACAGAAAGTCTCCACAGTTTCTTCATGAGCTGGTATGAACCTTAAGGCCTCTGCAGTGCCGACTGCAGATCTCTATGGTCTCTCCAGTATCCAGCCCAGGCTTAGGGACACTCCAGTACCTGATTGCCCAGACTTTTATCATAAAACAAAACTTCAGAAAAATTCCTGTCAAATATATGAAATGTCTTGACTTGAAGCAGAAAATTAGAGAAATTTAAAGTAAAATGCAGCAAGAAATGCTGTTGTCCACAGAAGTGCAGTGAGTTACACTTGCAATATTCTGAGCATTTTTGGTTACCTTAGACTATAAAAGACCACAAATATCATGTGCCTTTATTTTTTATATTTTCTGGCATCTCTTTGAATTTCAGTACTCTCTAGTTTTGGTTTATTTCAAGTTTTAATTTTTTACGTGTTTACTTAGTATTCAGTTGTTTCAGTAAAAATTCTATCCAGGGTATGTTTGATGTTTTTTGTTAAATAATGACTGTATCAACATGCAAAATTTGCAAACTACGAGACACAGATTGAAGCAAAAAGGTTAATTGCATCACTTTTACTAAACTTGTTAATTGCAAGGTTTGCTATTAAGCAGACAAGGATTATGCAAGGAAACAGATATACACAAAAGTAAATACGTGCGAGGATCGCTTATTAAAATACAGCACCAATATCAGGAATTTGCTGTAGGCATTGGTTGTACCAATGTGCAAATACCACCATCGTTCTTTAAAATTCATGCCCATGTGACACTCAAACATGCAGTTACACAAAAACAAGCTGAGCTTCACAGACCTCACACAATATGCAGGGGAAGTCTGGCAAGGCAGAATTACAGCCCAGTGCTTCCAGCATTTGAGTGAGGGCTCCCACCAAATTTTGTCCTCGCAGAAAGCTTAGGGATGAGACAGGTTATTAGTTTGTTTTCACATTCAGACAGAAGTACTCTTTTATAACTGCAGCTTAAGGAAGTTGGCAATCTCTTAAAGGAACAAGATTGAGGCACCAACGCAAATTACTCTTGAGCAAAAGAAAGAGAGGCAGTTCAGTGAAAGACCAAATTGGCTAAATGGTGAGTTCTTCAATGAAATGAACTTGAGAAGTGACCTGAGAAAGAGGGGCACATAAAAGATGGAAAATAGGTCAAAGGATAAATAGAAAATTAATAGCATATGCATATAGAGGTCACATCCAACATAACAAGGTGCAGAATGATAGATGGCTAGATTTTATTTTCTCTGATTCATTGTCTGAGAAGACGATTGTTAACCAGATAATTTCTTTTAATATAGATCCTCTTTTTAAAAGATGGGTTTTTTTCTTGAAAATCGGATAAGAAGTATAAAACAATTCTCAGCCAGTACATTTCAATGAAAGTAAAAATGTGAGTCTAACATCCTGAGGGAAAATTATTCAAGGGGTAGGATTTTTAGGTATCTTTTGATTAGTATGTTCTGATGTGTTTCACAGGTATTTTTCTTGTAATAAAAATTAATTATTATTAAACATGTGTTCTACATGGAGATGTCTAAATTATTCTAAACCGTTTACTGAAGACCAGTATATTGAATAATAACTTTACACAATCCATAGGAAATGAGAAAACCATGATGAGAATTTTTGGGAGGAAATACAACTTCTATCGAAATCTCCCATAGATGTTAGAACCATAGAAGTTTCCTGTTAGAAAAAAGATATGCTATGTTTTAAAAAGCAAATACAGAGGAGAGGGATCATTGAAAAATCTGTATGTCATTGTATGTTTTTTAAATATCTGTAATGAAGTATTTTCTAGTACTTTGAGAGGTACTGCAGTCTACTCTATTAACAGGAAAATGAATAACCAGAATGTTTATTTCTAAGACATATTTTAAATAGATGACTCCAGAGAATGAATTCCTATATTTAAAAATAGGAAACTCACAAACAGTGAGTAAGAGCAGTTCTACATCATTAAAAGTGTGTATTTTCCATCACCCTTGCAAAAGTAGACTTAACTAATTGGCACACACATGTAAATTCTTTCCTATGCCTATGGATCAGGTACACAGAAATGTAATCTATCTAAGTATTTGGTGCAATAATTTAAGATAAACAGTTTCAATTTTAATTGTCTGCATCAGGTGCCTGAAAAATGTAGAAGGCAGCAGACTTTTTCAAGAACAGTGGGGAAAACTGTCTTCAACATTGCTTGGAAACATAGAACCTCTGTTAATAGATGTCTTTCAGAACAGCTTAGAGAAATATTTTTTTTATAAATTACTTTGGTACATTGCATTATACCTTAGAACTGGAGAGTGATTTAAAAGAACCTCAGAATACCAGCTGTGCTCTGTGCCTAATTATTTAAAATTGAAAACTTTACTTCATTACACGGGTTGGCTTTTTGCTTTAAGAAGCAAGATAAAAATGGAGCATTCTCAAAAAGCTTGGTAGATGCTAATTTCCTCCCACAAGGTGACTTTTCCTATGCCTTAGACCATCCACTTCAAAAGCATTTCCTGCCTCTTATATATATGGGTAAGAGGAGAAGGCAGCCAATTTCATACATCAATAACTTCAATACCTTCACTTAATCATCCCCTGCTAATGAAGTAGTGTGTGTATGTCAACTGCTGTCATCAAATTATAAAGGGTACTGAGAATAGAATGTATTGCAATCTTTCAAAACTACTGTAAGACTATGAACACAAAGCTGTTGTTTGTAACAAAGGAGCAAACCTATCACAAAACCACCTTTGTGTCTTTGCCTCCGATTAATGATCTGTGCATATCATCAAATTAATAATAACAGAGTTTTGCTAAGAAGCCAGTATTTTAATTCTCCTCAACTAAAGCATCTTTTGCAGCAGATAAGCTTTTTAAAAGGGATCTCACTTATCTTTTTAAGAATGCTTCTGATCTCACAATAATATAAGATGATGTAGAGCTGGAAAAAACAACATAATCTACTATTAAGAGGTACTGAAGTGTGGAATTTGACATGCCAAAATGTATTTGAAAATGAGGATGTTTCCCTATGTAATTACAATTTGTTTTCCTCTGCCATTTTGACCTACACAGGATGAAAATCTCTTCTCATGTCTATGTAACAGGCTTACTGAAATGGAGGTCAGGCTATTAGACTGTTAGCTTTACCATCCTGAAGGGAGTAGCTATAAAAAGAGTTTTAAGAAAAAGGATTGTTCTCAAGACAAGAGTCATTACAAAAAAAAAATAAAAATCTTACTTTGTAACAATAAACTGCAATTCTAGAAACCTGAAGGTTGTGCATAATGACAAAACACTGCTTCAAACTTTTACCATCTGTTGAGCACCTAAATCCTGTCCAAGTCATGTGAGTTGTTCTTAAACACTGCCACTTGCTGTGTCTGAGCACCTGGGAATTATTCTTCTAGATCCTCATGCCAATTTGTGGAGTTCTGTCAGCTGGATTCTAAACTAGGGCATTGGCTCCTATAGCTCAGCCACTTCCCAGCGAGGAGCTCGGCCATCTGCTCTTCATCATCCTCATGTGTCGGTGCTTACCTTCTGCAGGAGGCATTCTCCCAGCACACAGCTGTGCGCACCCAAACGTGTTTAGGAGTGCTTGTTCTGCAGAGCCAGATTCTTCTAAAAAGAGAACAGTGAGAGAACACTGGTCAGAAATTGCAACAAGGGAGATTTGGGTTGAAATAAGGAAAAAGTATTTAAGAGACAGTGATTAAGCTCTGCATTGGTTTAAGTAAAGGGGCCACTGAAATCTCCGTCTTTGAAATTCTCAAAGGCACCACTCCCCATTGGATTATGAGAAATAGAAATTGTCCTCTATCATTCTTTTCCTAAGGTCAGAAGTTTGGTTTCTGACTTTATTTGTTAGAGAAGCAGTACCTCAAATGGATTCTTAAATTAAGTAGAGCATGTTTGGCCTTAGGGAAGTGTAGCAATAATTTGATTTGAAGAAATTGCTTTTTCTGCCTTTACAGTTTATTTTCTATGCACTACATTTTCTTTAATTTTGTGATGGTAGTTCGTTACCCTTTGCTAGGAATACCTCCATGAGAAACAGCATGAACAGACAGAATTAGCATTATTTTCTATTTGTTTCTAACTGAGGATCATTCATAAATAATCTTACAAGGGTTTGTATTTTTAATGATTTTGCTCAGATTTTTTTTAAGTCTTTATGGAGGTTTTTTCCAAATATGTGGTTCTACTGAAAAGGCCATTTATTGTTATGCAGAAAGAACAAAACATGTATGTTCAATAAAAATTCTTATTTTAGGTTAAAGAAAACAAAAATAAATAAATAAAATAAATAAAAACCAGCTGCTGTCCTTGCAGATAGGCAGTCTTACTGGGATATTTAATGCTCAAGTACCAAGAAAACAAACGTAAAAGTTTGTGGCAGAGTTCTTTGAGTGTACATTATACAGTTCATTTGCATATGTTTTCTTTTTAATTTTGCCTTCCATGGAAACTTTTCTGATGAGTGTGCTGTTTGCTGTGTCTCACGATGACCTGAGAAAATTATGTGACATTTCTGTTTTTCCAGTCTCCAGAATTTCTCTCTTCAGGTGGTATCATTGTAAAGTTCCATGTGTTAATTCCTTCTTTTCAATCTGTGGTTTGTAAGAAATTGTCACAAACACTTCCATTGCTAGCTTTCTACTGCATGGCCATCTTTTTTCTCTTTACAGAATTTAGTTCTTTGTGTTAATATACAGATAAAAAAGCTCAAAATCAAAGTAGGGATACCCCACTGCTAAAATACTCTTCTGGTTTTGAAAGACTATAATGTAAAAGCATCAGTTAAAAACATGACTTATTCCTTGTAACTATTTGTTTCTTGTTAACAAACTATCACATGCAGAACTGGATTGCATCCTAGAAAGAACAGTTGTTTTCTCTTGCACTTCTGCCCATGACTCACAATGCAAAGGAAAAAAAACAAACCTGAAACACAACAGAAAAAAGGAGAGCTAAGTAAAGATTAATTATTAGTAATTATGTCAGTATTAAACTGATAGCCTAGAATGCTTTTAATGTACTAATGGTCTTTGTGTGATTTCTTCCAACTAAAAGATATGATTCTGATTAAAAGGTGAATCAGTGCCCCCAGATAATTCTGAGTAGCAATTAAATTACCTTGGTAGAAAATAATTTTAGTGGAAAATGCATAGTCTTGATGGGAGGGAGCTATTTCAAAATTTCCTGTTTAGGATCCATATTTTTTTTTTGGTCTGGTTTCTGAAAGATCAGGTAGTTAATGAAGGCAAAGATGTCTTTCTTCAGGTTGTCTTCATGGCGTAGACTTAAGAATGTTCATGTGTTTGAGGAAAAGATGCATCATACCTTCTGTTGTTGTAATTTATTGATTTAAACTGTGCTAAATAAATACTATTGGAAAAACATCCGTGCTGGTCATATGAAAGGTTCATCACTATCTCTTCTCCAGCTGTAGCCAGTTAGAGTTACTTGAGGAAGAGAATATGGCAAAACTTAGCAGCTTTCTGGTTAATCTAAATTAAGTAGTGAAATACAGCTCATCCAAAACAGTGATTATTCAAATATTAAGTAAGACAGCATGTAGTGGGTTGACCGTGGCTGAATGCCTGGTGCCCACCGAAGTTGCTCTGTCATTCCCCTCTTCAGCTGAACAGGGACTAGATAAGATGATGAAAAGTTCATGGGTCAAGACAAGGGCAGGGAGAGATCACTCAGTGATTATTGTCATGGGCAAAACAGACTCAGTTGGGGAAAATTAGTTTATTACCAATCAAATGAGAGAATAATAAAGGAAAATAAAAGTAAAACACTTTCCTCCAACCGCTCCCATCTATCCAGGTTCCACTCCACTCCTACTTCTTCCCCCACAGCAGAGCAGGTGCATGGGGAATGGGGGTTATGGTCAGTTCCATCACACATTGTCTCTGCCACTCCTTCCTCCTCACTGGGAGGACTCCTTACAGTCTTCCCCTGCTCCAGCATGGGGTCTCTCCCAGAGGAGACAACCCTCCACAAAATTCTCCAGCATGAGTCCTCCACATGGGCTGCAGTTCTCCGTGAACTGTTCCAGCTGGATCCCTTCCATGGGGCACTGTCCCTTAGGAAGGCTGATCCAACATGTGTCCCCCACAGGGTCACAAGTCCTGCCAGGGAACCTGCTCCAGCATGGGCTGCTCTCTCCACAGGCCACCGGTCCTGCCAGGAGTCTGCTCCAGCACAGGCTTCCCCTGGGGTCACAGCCTCCTTCAGGCATCCACCTGCTCTGGTGTGGCATCCTCCAGGGGCTGCAGGTGGATCTCTGCTCCCCCCGGCCCTCCAGGGGCTGCAGGGGCAGAGCTGCCTCACCATGGGCTGCATCTCAGGCTGCAGGGGAACCTCTGCTCTGGCTCCTGGAGCAGCTCCTTCCCCTCCTCCTTCACTGACCTTATGTCTGCAGAGCTGTTCCTCTCACACACTCTCAGTCCTCTCTTCAGGCTGTGGTTGTGTAATTTTTCCACCTTCTTAAATGCACTATCCCAGAGGTGCTGCCACTGTCACTGGTGGATTTGGCCTTGGCCAGCAGTGGGTCTGTCTTGGATCTGTTTGGCATTGTCTCTGTTGGACATGGGGAAAGGTCCTGGCAACCCCTCACAGAAGCCACCACTGTAGCCTCCACTAACAAACCCTTGCCATGCAAACCCATACAGCAGTATGATTCTTAATGATCATATAGCATGATTTTGAATAGCACTATATTTTTGGAAGGGAGTATTAATTTCTATTTCATAATGAATGGTATTAATATACTGACTGGAAAAAATTCTTAAGGAAAGGTTTTATTCTAATATAGATCCATCTCATAATCGAGTAGCCAGCCATTGTGCTGCAGTGATGCTTATGATTAAACATCACTCAGAGGCACTGCCATCAGTGGCCACCAGAATGGCATGCCATGTACATTAGGCCACATTCGTGTCTGAATTGAGTCAAAAGGAGTATCATCATCATTGCATAGTTCTGCCTCCTACATATTACATACTTTATTGATTTAACATACATGTCCTCATCTACCACAACTTCTTATTGATTTAGAGAGCAAACAACTCAATGGAGCTCTAATGTTTTTGCAGTTGAAGAGGATAAAATACAAGCATACAAGGCAGTACATAAAATACACTTTTAAAGCTAATGCTCATAAGGCAGTCATGTAAGTTAGAAATATGGCATTGTTTGTGTTTAATGTCTTTTAAAAAGCTCTATCTGCCCTACAAAAATGTATGAGACCATTTCCTAGAATATATTAAGAGATTAATCAGTCTGAGATATAAATAAGTAGGAGACAAGTCCTTTGAAAGCCTGTTTTTGTAACCACCTCTTTTTCTATTTGTCTTTTCAGACAATGTGAGATTCTGTTGGACATACTGTGTTAATTAGATGTAGGCTTTTGTGGAAATGCATTCTGGTTTAGAAATGCAAATAGGCTTTCTGTAATGGTACAAATATCCAGTAAGAAATGACTTGTTGTATGATAGTATAATTTCACATACAGATCAGAGAAAGGAAAACATTTAAATTCTGAAAAGGTTGGCTGGTTTCTCATTTAACTCCCAATACAGAAAGACCATGTTATTGGATAAATACTACTTTGTGTTTGTGGCATAACTGTTTATCAGTTACATCTCAGGTTATTAACTCAGTATTTATATATATATATATATATATATATATATCTCACATCAACCAAGCTGTTGTGATACAAAAATTGTTTTGGTAATAATTTTAGCAAAAAAATTTGGGATGAATATTATGGTTCTTTTATGAATGTTCTTACAAGAAGAAAACATATTTCTAGAAAATAAATAGAGTTCATGGGTTTTCTCCTTCTCTGTGTGATTAAATTGGTCAGTGAGAACTTTTGGCACAGATCTATAAGAAATAATAAATTTAAATACAAGTAGAGGATGCAATCTGCATTTCTTCCACTGTGTTCCAATTTTGTTTTGATAATAACCATAATTAAACTATGTGCCAGCTGCGAGAGAATGAGACACTCAGTGAAGGCATCCATGAAAGCTATGGATTTGTTACAAATACACAATTAAAAGAAATAGGAACATTTCATGAATTTCTTTAGGAGGTAGTCAAGTATTCAAGCATGGCTTAATAAGGTAGAAAGTTGTCACATCATACAATGATCCGAGCCTAGAAAAAAGAGTTATTTGTATTAACATATAAACTCAACTGAACATGTCAGCCTTGAACAGAAGTTACAGACATTTATAGGGCAAGGGATACAAGCCTGAATTAGCATACATTACAGTCTGTACTAAAAAAATGTTTTAAAGTGTTTTGTATATGTATATTGGACATCATAAGACAAGGATGATTCCTGAAGAGCAGCTCTCAGTGATGGCAGCTACATTCCTTATATTATGCAAATTATGGAGATGTGCTTATCATTTTGTTTTATTTCAAAGCAAAAAAAAAAGCATATAGGAATAACTTCTGTAAAACTGAAAGACTTGGTTAATTGATTTGTTCATTAATTCATTCAGGCCTTATAAAATTTTCAGTTTTCTTCAGCACTGTTAGAGATAGTTGGGTCTTTGAATTGTCCCTCACTTACTAGGAGCCCCATTTTCTCTATTATACCAACACAGATCATGAGTTTCACTGGCTGCAGACTTGAGCAAGCGTGGTAGTAGATGGAGTATTTTTCACTAGTTGATGGACAACTTTTACGCAAGATGTGTGCTGACTCCTGGCAGAAGTCCTGCATGTCACAGTCACATGGCAGGCTTACCCAGAAAGTACCAGGTCTGTCAGGACCAAGCAGTCTCCTTTGCTTTGCTCCTGTCAGCCCCCACATGGCCACCGTCAGTCGCGCCCTGTGATCTGAGGCGTGTCCCGGCTGCCTGGCTCCGGGAGCAGAGCCTACTCGCCAGAGTGGTCCCTGCACATGGAGGTCACACTGACAGATCCCCCGGGAGCATCTGCTGCGTGTTAATGCAAGGATCGCCAGCTGGTCTGAGGGCAAAAGGACCGGGGATTTCTGAAGCAAATGGCAGTCTCACACATCCCAAGAAAAAGAGTGCAAGAATAAAGTACTCTACGTGGAGACTGCTGTGGAGAGCTGGAGAAGAGTTACAGTGTCACACAGCCCTGGCTGCTACAGTGGTTGTGTTTTTCTGAGAGGCACAAAGGGTATGTGGAGAAGACTCCTAAATGACTCCCAACGACTGGAAATGTGGCACATGTTAAGAACAGAATTTGAAAATAAACCAGCATCAGTGCATTGTGGCTATGACCAAAACTCCAGGAACAAGGAAGGAATGTATTTTTGATGACATGAAATACATGCAGGATGTCCTGGACTTGCTGGCCTAGGAGCACTTCTGGGTAAACAAGAACCATTATTAGGCCTTTCTCAGATAGCATTGGCTACAGCAGTGACAAAAGGATGCTCACCATTGTGCTAAGGACATCCTGGTCCTCTGGGTCCTTGCTGTACTTCTCAGGTGAGCTTTCTATGTGTTGAAAAGGCCAGGACTTTAGAGGCACGCTGCTCATGTGAGAGGAATTGAGCAGCCATGGCACCTGCCATGTCTTTTTCTAAAAGCGCATTTTGTCTTTAGAGAAAGACACATCAGATGGTTTTGGCAGCTGCTTCTTCAGAGGAGGTCATTGTTGAGAAAGCAGACAGCAGCATAAAAGATTGCTCCCTCTGTAGTTCCATAGCTTTTTATTTTGTTTCTTAGAGTATTTCTACATTTAAAAACAGAAGGTTGCCCTGTTTCCCTGTTTGATTTCCTCTGCTGCCTGTTTTTTATTTTTTTTCTTTCTTGAACTGCTGGGAGGGTGAGGAATGGCAGGGGCAAACTGCCACAATCCCTCAACTGTGCCTCTCCAAGGAAGGCTGGGGGTTTTAGATAGATAAGGACTGTGGGAGAGATAAAAACAGAATGCAGTCTTCTGTCTGTACTCCTCTGAAGTAAATGCCCCTCACTGCCTGACATGCTCCTTTTCACATTTTTCCCACCTGTAAAGCCCTTTCCTGAAACCTTATTGATTCTTTTGACTGGTTCTTCCAATTTTTCTGTTCTTTCCTGCCTTTCTTCCAATCCTGTGTGCTTCCTGTTCTGCCTAAATGTCAGAACTCTGATGGAGCTCCTATGCAGAGTAACTTCAGGTTATTGCAGTTATACTGATACAAATGTCATTATATTGAAAATAAAGTTAGACCCTTGCACTCTTAATTTACTAAATCTTGCTTTCCTTAAATGACCTGTTGGTGTTATGGACTGGTTTTTAGAATTTAATAGGTTATTTTAACAAATTCTAAGCCCACAAACTCTTCTTAATGAATCAGTCTCTAGAAACTAAATTACTGTGCTTCTAGATCAGCCACAGAGGAATTTTTCTCTGTTGATGATAGCTTAAAATCCTGACCTAAACCAGATTTCTGAAGTTGATACACCAGTTATATGAGATGGGATGAGTCAAGCTGATAATATCCTCAGAGACTGGCCAAGATCTATTCCAGAAGTAGTTGTGCTTTTTTATACCCTACTGCAAGTCTGCTTCAATTTTTCATGCTCCAGTGGTTAGTATCCTTTTTGTTTACTGTCTATTTTTATGTGTGTTCTGTTTCTACCTGTTGTTTTTGCTCCAGCATTGTTTATTAGCCTAAACTGGTATTGCACTTTTCCAGTGCTTACTCTCTTTTGTATTTATAGACATACATTACCTTTATAGGGACAAGTAAGTGCCTGTTCCATTTTCTGCCTCAACCTTTACTTTGCAGCAGTAACCCAGCCAAGTTCTGTCAGTCACCTTTTAATAGATAGGCTTTAGAGCCTTTACATCATCTTGGTGACCTTTCTTTTCTTCTGTCTTAATTTGAAAGACTTTCTTGAATGTAAGTAACCTGTCTTTTGTGCATATGAGATTTTACTGCTACCTTAAAATATTCTCCTTGATCCAGTGCTCCTAGGATCAGAGTTGCCTTTTCTTGGCAGTATTCCACCAGAGGCTGAGTGTGCTTGTATTGACTTGCCTGACTGGCTTAAATATTGCTAGTAGTGTAGCCACAGGGACACAGTGTTCATTTAAAGCTAAAAAAGCTAACTCAAAATCATGGGGAAATATTTAAGAGCTATCTCACACTGCTCTGCCTGCTGCCACAGTTACCAGGGCTGCATTACGTCAGCTGGCTATGAACTGGATAGTGCAGGTGGTATAAATGTCAAAAGTTATCATTTTTACGGATCCCAGTGATAGTTCTTCATTATTATCCCTCATCTTTCACTAATAATCCATTAGTGATATACTTTTTGTTCTCTTTTCCCCATCATCCAGACTCTAGGGCCATAAAGCCTGTTTTGATTACAGGCAAAACTGTACAGCAGACCTTAGCAATATATCCTTCTCTTACAGAAATTGGGATAGTGATGGTGTGAGCCGTACTTCTTGGTTCACCTTCATTTTGAAAGTTTCCTCCCTAGGCAAATCTTAGATTTCTCATTCCCTCTTCCTTGTTTTGATCTCTTTCTGTTTAGCAAGGTCAAGCAGATGCAGCAATAAGACAGCTGGGCACTGCTTGCTACATGACTGGTTAAATATGTGTTAGGTTCTACCTTCTGTTCCTTTTCTTATTTTTAAGGTGATAGCACCCGTTCAAGCACCTATTCCTTATTTATCCCAGGAGTAATTTTATCCCTTTCAACACAGAGAGTAACTGGTAGAATTTCTTCAGAGCTGGCTGAATGCTATAGACGTGATAAATTTTAGGGATACCATCAGCTGAGTCTTTTCTGCCAGCTATAGATTCTGTCCCTAGCTTTTGTTTGATCTCAGAGTGAGCCTGTTCAGAAAGTTTACAAAAAAGAAGGAAAAGAAGAAATTGTCTTCCAGTGCCAGCTGAGCTGCCTACACTGTCTGACCATGGAGTCAACTGGAAAACAGCACACATGATGGGAGCAATGCAAGCAGAGGTGCAGTCTGACACTGATCTTCAGAGCAGCAGCTGGTGCTTAGCACAGCCAAACCACACTGAGGGAGCACACCTGAAGGTTTATAATTTCTGTGTGGATAGATCACAAGGCACATACTCCTTACCTGAAAACATTTTTCAAGAAACACAAATGTTTGACAAGATACTGTTCCTGTGATTACCAATTTTTGAAAATAGTCTGCAGAATGTCCATTTGGTCACAAGATGTGAGCAATGCTGACCTTGATTGGAGAGACTTGACTCTAGTAACAACTTAGCATCCACACCCATGAAATCTCCTTTCACTATGAAAAAGAGACTTGTTTCTCAGTCTTCTTCTTTAAAATAATCTTCACTATACGTACATACATTTCATTTTATATTCAGTTCACTGGCTTGAATACAGAGAGGATAAAAATATGATTCAGTGAAAGCATTTATAAGAATATGTAAAAATGTTTTTAGTTAAGTAGAGATAGATGACTACTGAATAGTTATGTTAGTAAAATTCACAGCCTTATTGCATAATGTGAAACTCTTTTCAAGTCACAGGAAATAGCTCTCAAAACTACAAAAAAAAAAAAAGACTTTTTTTCCTTTTATTTAATCAGCTTTTTGATGTAAAGCCAACACCCTTCATTCTGTTGTAAAAAAAAAAAAAAAAAAGAAGAAGAAAATAAATTCTGCTATTCAAAAATATAAAACATGGACTACTGGGACACAAAAAACTATTATGGATGCAGTTTATGTTGAAGGGGTATTAGGTTTCCCTCAGAAAAAAAAATCATGGGCAATAAGCATTCAAAAGGAATCACAACAACCTGTAGAGTAAGTAACTGATGCTCCAAATTATTCTTTTTCTGCTGCGGCATTCCTACACTCCAGAGTACACCTCTCACCTTTACAGCCATCACACTACAAACATTGCTTGCACTGAAGAGAATCACTGTTTTGCCTGAAGCAAGGAACATAAGTGTTGCAAAACTGACTCCTCCTCTAATGGGGTGAGCATGTACAAGTACACAGAGTTGTATTTCTCCCAGAGCTGCCAGGCTGAATATTTTGCAGTCAGATCTCCAAAGCTTACAGGCTTTTTCTCTGTTTGTCTTTCTTTTGGGTCTTTCCCCCTCTTTCTTTCTGGATTTTTTCCTTCTTTAAATATATGAGAAACACTTTGAAACGCTGGATTTGCAAGTCCTTTTTCAGGAAGCATTCATGAGCTGGCAGGGGTCAACATACATTTCATTACCAGGCAAAAGTAAGTACTGCAGTTAAATCTGTTCCTATTGTATGTTTACCTTCCTGTAAAGGATTTGGTGTTGTATGAAGGACAGAGTAGACTGTAGTTCTGTTAGCAGAAATTAAAAACTTACAGAAATAGGTAAAATCAGTTCAACTTAATATGGTATGATAAATATCATGTGGCTCACATTCTGAGAAAGAAAAAAAGGAATTTTACTTGTAAAAGTGATCTCTCTTTTAAAATATTGAAATAAGCTGTGGACACAGATGCCACTCCTTCTGTATGCTTATTTTAAGTGACAGTTGGACTGTGTTTATTATGTCAAAGCATTTTTAATCCACTTGATAGTACTAATCTCATTATATTTCATAATATATCAATATATTATATTATATTGATTTATATCATTTCTGTTCACTACATAGACCTTATTTTTGTTATTCATTAATGAAAACATCCTCCTGGAACTCCTGGAACTGCCATCATATCTTCCACCGTCTGATGTTCCCTAGCTATTATTTTTTTCTTCCTGTGTTACACTCTTCCTGTGTCTGCACATACATTCACTAGTTATCAGATTCTGTTTTGTGTTATTATCTTCCAAATGTGTTGGTATTGGCATAGACTGGCAGTGAAAGGCTTTAAAGAAATGGGTCTCAGAGAGAATGGAGAGAAAGGCTGGTAAATGAGCTGGCAAGTAGTAAAGAAAACGATGTGCTTTGATCCAAAGAGCATCTTTTTAGCCAATTTTCCCTGCGTTTTATTGAAACGCTGTACCGTCAACGTCTGTAATATTTTCACTATTCCAACAGTCACCTGGGAATTCATTAATACCCTGGGAATGAATACAGTTTCCCTTGCTGTGAGTTCCCTCTAGAGAGCGCAGCAGCCTGCGAGACAGTTGCGTGGATTCTGTGTCCGTGTTACCAGCGTAAGATTGCTGCTGCAGAAACGCTCTGCTGCAGCTATCAGTCTTTTCTTTTGAGTTGGCTTGCTTTTGTCGAGCTGCACTAGGCACTCTCCCGAGGCAGGCAGATGGATTGCCCAGGCAGCGAGCAAGTTTAGCAACAAGTAATGCTTGAACGCCCGCGTAGGGAAAGCAGCCATTTACCACGTGCACGTTTCGCAGCCCCAAGCGCCCGCAGCAAGTCTGCAGCGTGAACGCTCGTCTGTCTCCTGAGACGAAGTGCAGCCTCGCTAAAGTCCTGCTCGAGGACTAACGTAAACCCCCACTATGCCTTGGAGCACACAGGTCGTGGAGGGAAACAAAATCTGGGGAAATGCAGCTAGCATAAAGCCAGCAAGAGCAAGAAAACTGATAGGGAATCCTAGTGTTTTGTTGTTGCTGCTGTTAAAATTAATAAGGAAACCTGCCTAAAATAAATAAATAATTTTTTGTGTCAAAGGTGTGATGCTTTGAAAGGGCAGGTTTTCCAGTGGACTAAGCTCAATGGGATAGTTCAGTCTCAGAATTTTCATCTTTATTTTTCAGAAGGGCTTTAAAGTTTTTCAGCTATTTATATTGTATTATCATCGTCTTTTGTTGTTCAGCAAAATATACCTTTTTAATGTGTCAAGTGTTCATGGCTCCATCTGCAAATACCACCCATAGCAAGTAAAGTTCACCTATCAGAAACAGGGGACAAATGGGGCTAAGCTCTGACCTTCATTTAGAGATTGTGGAAGTTTGACTCCCACACAATCCTTATGGCAGTGAAGCAAACAGAGTTCAGCCACTTCATTCAGCTGTATCACTATTTGAGTTGAAACCTCTATCCTCCCAGGTGGTTTTCTTCTCCAGAATCAGACACAGGCTAATTACAGACTCAAAGAGCACTAGAAATGCTTTTGTTCCTACTACCACTTCCATTTGTCTTGTTTGAAACCAATGTTCTGGTATTTCCAGACGTTCAAATTTACAAACTCTATATTTTCTGCATATTTATGTACCCATACTTTTTATTCTTCAGGCAGGATCTTTTCAAGTTTTGTCACAAAAATCTTGCTGTGTAATACCCTTCTTTCAAAGTTTTCTATTCCTCCCAGAAAACCTTATTTTTCTGTGGCTTCAGCACCACTTTTGTTTCCCATTTATTTCTTCAGTACAGCTGCCTTTCAGGGAGGTTGTAGGGTTGCTTCCTAAGGTAAGATCAAAGGACAGCTCAGCCTATACCCTAAGTTTTTGGTTGTACTCATAAACTGGACTAATCTAATGCTCTAGCAACTTCGCTTACAAAGACTTTCTCACTCAACTTTTCCAGACTATTCTCCTACAGTTTTGAGGGGATGCCTTGTTTGGTCTCCACTCTTGTTTATCTGCGATTGCTATCAGATTTCTCCTTAGCCTAGCTTTGAATTAAAAATCTCCTGTCATGTGAGTCTGTACTTAGGCTGCATGGGCAGTTAGGCTAAACTTAGTTGATCAACCTTGAGGTTCATCTTAATTCTTTTAAAGAGTCAGCCCACGTTATTTAAATACAATTTTTTCACTGGTCAGCTGTAGCTGTACCTATTCTGCAATCCTCACTCTTAAGTTATCATTGTGGAACAATTTAATTAAACATTATGAAGTCAAGGATGCACAGTTTTTTACAAGCTAAATAGTGAGAGAAGAAGAAAGGTTTCTAACTGTTGGCCTTCCTATCTTTTATATTGCCTGGTCTCACTGAAGAGGTGATGACCTTGCTCTAAGACTTTGCTTTATCTGTCATAGATAGATACAGGTTGGTAATGGTTCTATTTAACATAAACTTTAATCCTTCTAAAAACTTACTTGTTAAAAAACTTTTATATCCAGCAGGCTATATTTACAACCACTTTTTAGTCCCAAAACTTTATAGCCTCCAGTAGAGCCACTGGTAATTCCCCTGCTTGCAGCATGTACCTGCCAAGTGCAGTTGTGGCTCTGCCTGACCCTTCCTTTACTGCATGTATCCTGTACCTAGCAGCAGCATATGACCAAGCAGGCAGAGTTGTTCTCTTTTCCTGATGCACTATAAATTAGTGAATTAAAAATTGGAAAGAATGAACCTTCAAAATAAACGTTGAAATATCTCTGTTGTTCAGGATTGCATTTAGGTTGAGTCCTACTGCCATTGTATATAGGTTAGATTATCATTATGATCACTCTAGATTTACAGATAATGATCTCTGAAAAGATCTCATTCAGCATATTTGTTACATCTGATACCATTCATTTTCCTTGTCTTAAGAAATTTTCTAATCTCCTGAATTTCAAACCCCATACAACCTGAGGTAACCCGAGGTTTTTGGCATGGCAATTCTCTTTCCAAATTCATTGTTCCCTCAGGGCAAAGTCATTCCATATTAACAGTGCTTTTAAATTGTCACATTTCCACTTCTGGTGAACATGTGATACATAATATTCCCTGTGAGCAAGTATGTACTGGTCCATAAAAACAGTCAATAAACTTGGCACTGATAATTTCTGAAAACTTTAATACCTCTATCTGGGGCAAGAACAATCAGGGGCAATCATGATATAAAAAATGGAGGGTTTAGAATTCACAACAGCTCATCTGTTTGATGAATAGCACATTTTGGATGCTGCTGTATGGTGTGACCCTTCTTTCTTGGACAAAAGAGGAGATGGTCTTTGGAAAAGCAAAGATGACTTGTAGCCAAATCTACATCTGCTCTCAGCCTCATCCAAAAATTGGATTGCTGCTGTTGCTCTTTCTTCACCCCTAGACATTAGCTGGTAAATCATGAGAGTTCAAGAAAGCCAATCCAAAAAGAGTAGGCTTTTCTTTCAAAAGATTCCTTTTACATAATCATGATGCAAAGAGAAAATAAAGAACAATCCACGTCAGTGATTATAGGGCAAATTCTACCTACCTTATGAAAGGTAGGTGGATCATGATTTTGTGAATGCAGAATAAAAATGGGAAAAGATAGAAGGTATGTATTTTAAGTTAAGAATAAAGATTAGTCTTTAAAACATTAATATATAAATTATTTATTTAGATGGAAGTGTTAACTAGACTACCTTGTCTAACTAAACAGATTCAGTGGTAAAATCTGGGCATCTGAAGTTAGACTCCTCATGCGGCCCCTTTGTTTTAAGTAACAATATAAAGAATTTTTTTCTAGATAAGGGAATTGGGTATGATCATGCTATTTTGTCCTAATATAAGGAAGACAAAAAATAGTTTCCTGTCTATTTGTNTGTATCTGCTTAGCCTAAGTAATGCCAAATTACCCGAAGCTCCCTGTAATTATTACTGTTGTATGTTAAATAGTATTCATATGTCAGTTCACTCCCTATATATATATAAAACAGTATATTATATAACAGTATATTATTATATAGTTTCCTAGTTATTTTATGTTTAGCACCTCTCTTCATTCCTTGTTTGAGTGGCAGCAGTGTAGATCTCTATTGTGATCTACACAAATGAGGAGAGGATAAGGCTACAACCAAGGGAGATGTGGGTCTCAAGTAAAGAACAACTTTGGTGCCAGGTGGTGCAGGCTCCATTCCTCCAACTCCTGCTGGAAGACCTGACCCTCAAAAGCCTCATGACCACTGTCACCAGAAGCCCTTCCCCCAGTTACAGCCGTACAACCCACTTAGTGTAGAAATGTATCAGGTCCATGATTTCATGATATCAGGTCCTCCCTTTGGAAGTCCTCCCTTTGTCCACAGGAGTCACCATTTTGTCATGGTCGTGGCCATACCCCATGTGATCTCTGAACCCCCTGTACTTGCTGAAAACCTTGCCTTTTTCTTTGCCACAGAAGCACATCAAAGGCCCTCATAGATACACACACCTCATACACATACGCATTTTTGTGTCTTTACAAAGGCAAAGGTGAACATGTATGAAGTGTATAAATGTATGTTCATACATAGTTAAACTTCTTTATACTATACAAGGATTGTATTTATAGTGTGTGTATGAAAATATTTAGTAAGATAATGAAATCAAGTGAAAATTTAATGTTAGTAGAAAGAAAGCAAAATAAAAGGAAAGTACAGTTAAATGGTGTGGGAGTATGTCAGAGGGAGTGGGGGGACATGAAAAGATCTGAATGTGCATTGGGCAGAGGGGTGAGCCTGTGAAGCTGTCCAGGAGGCTGCCACCCAGCCCCCAGTCATCCAAACAGCAGACCAGACAGACCTGTGAATCTGACCAAGAGGCCCTCTTCTTCTACCTTGAAACCAACCAGGTCACTTTGGGGCTGTCCTGCAGCTTTCTCCTATTCTAGAAAATATAGTTAATATTGCTTACTAAAGTTAAAGGCCAGAAGGAATAACTAACTTCATGGGAACATGTTTGTAGGGACACCTACATCCCAAAATGTTTTCCTAAAAAGACCATGTGACTTCAAGAGAAGATGGTTGGGCTGGGATTATGAAAACAAAAGTTTGTGTAAGGGGAGGTGAGGCAACACTTGTCTACATCTCAGAGTTCTAACACACACTTGTAACACCATGACAGGGAGGGATTATGCTCCATGTATTCCCTTATCCTTATGTTGATGTGGAGTTCATAGCACTTTCTGAAAACACAATCCTGGCTGAATACACAAAAGATACAATTTTTCTGTGAATTGTTTTTATTCTTGCTTAGAACCACAGGATTAAAAAAGAGTAAAACAGCCAAAAAACCCAGCTTTGAAAAAAAGGAAATGGTGACAATAGGAGACAGGTCACCATCACCCCAGTGATCAATGAATAAATAAAGTTTCATTGCACACAACATAAATGTTGCGTAATGTTTGTTTTTCTGTGCTCATGTAGCACCAGCATGTTGATAGACTGCAGCATCCGTTAAAAGACATTTTCTGTGCTCCTGGAGAACTGGGAAGCTTTGGGAGTTAAGCCCCTTTTCTGAAACAAGCAATACTGTTACCTGAATACAAAACAGGTGGTCTAATGTAATGTAAATCAAGACTTACAATATACATACATCTGTAAAAAAATCCTTTAGAAGTAATAGGTATTTGCTGGCTATTCTAAGCACAATAATAACAGCATTAAGCTCATTTTAATGGTGGTGAACATATTATCCAAGTGTGCCTGGACTGTGTGTCTGAAAGGCAGAATGGGTTCTCAAGTAGCTGAAGCTTTTAAAACCATTTTTCCTGCTTCAGTAATTACAGACCAAGGAGGGAATGGTTGTTCTTAAATCAGCCTTCACATAAGCTGTTAAATTAAAATAATTTTCACGTCTTTGTTACTAGTAATGAGGTAGATGCCTCTGTCACAGATTGCTTAAACAGGGTGATCAAAACCAAGACATAGGGATGTTTTAGAGCACACAGTTACCATTTGCTACATTGGTGTGTTATTGGAGTTTATTATAAAGGACTATAACCACAGCTTCTTCATTACTGCCAGAGTCAGACGTGTGTGAAACATCCAAGCTGTGCAAGGAATTGGAAAACCATGTCTGGTAATTGGTGTAAAATTAGAGTAAATATACCTCCACTCAGAAAAGAAGACCGTGAGGATGTTTAGGACAAAAGAAAGATTTGATAGTGACTATGAACAGATGTTCACAGGTATTAGTTGAAACTGTGAGAAAGGGTCAGATGTACTGTTTAATAGACAGACTACAGTCACCAAGGTACAAAGGGACGTTCTATTCCAATGAGTTTTAAAAAGTGAACACTACTGAGGACAAAATTTAAAAGTTTCTGGCAGTAAAAAGATGAGGGAAGAAACAGCTATTTTTAAAGGGATGTTGCTTGCCCTAGAAATTTAACAGCTGGATAAAAGCCTCTCCAGTCCATGATGTTTAGCAGTTGGAGCCGGAGTGGGACAAAAAGAAGGATGGTAAACCACAGTTTTCACATCATGCTCCCCAACAAACTCACACCAAAATATCCCCACAAAACACCAGTTTGAACTTTACCAAACAGCTATTCAAAGCCCCTGGAAGCCATCAGGCCAGTGGGAGGTGAGGTTAGCAGAAATACAATACCCAGACAGCTGGAATAATATTAATAGTGCTGCTGGGTAAGACATGGCATTATTCTTTGCAGCAAATCCATTATTCATTCATATGCATATTGCTGGAATGTACAAACACTTACTAGCTCCAACAACAGAGCTTTAACTGTTGGCCAGCCATGGATCTGGTCTTCAGTCCTGCAATTAGGAAAGCAAAGCTTAAAATGGATGCAAATTCTTGAATTTGACATACAGCTGGGAAGCTAGCATGGTTTTCGGAAACTTCTCCTGGAGCTGCCAGTGACAGTTTCCCTTTTCATTGACATGCCTGGAAGGTTTTCATCTCCATCTACCTCAACACAACACATTGTTGAATACCAGTTGGTTTGAGATTTATTAGTCCCTATTAGTTCTTAAGATGAGTTCTGGAAAATGGTAATGGGAGTGAGCTCATTGCATCAACACAGTAAAAAACTGCATTACGTGCCAGTAAACCAACCTCTCATATTGATAGAAGAAGTACTGAAATAAATACAACAAATGAAAGCAAGCATGTCTTATTTCACTGTGGAAAGGAGGTTGTGAATTTTATCTGATGACCTGGAAGGTTCTGGTGTTTTAAGTAGAAAAGGGAGTAACAAAATAATTTGAAGGACCTCTCCTTGTACAAAAATTATTAAACAACTCAAGTGCTTTATTCTACAGCCTCTTTTCAAAAGCTACATAATTTTTCTCAAGGAGTTTGGGAATTATTAAGCCACAGGTTAAAAGCATGGCTAAAAACACTGCCAGAGATGTGATCAGATATGTGTTCCAAGCAGTTGTGGCCAAGATGAAGTCTGGCAAAACAGGAAGTCTCTAGGGTTGTTGAGAGACATGTCACAGCCCTGAAGGGCTGTCCTTTCTCAAACCCTTAAAAGGAAAAGGATGGGAAGTGCTCTGTATTCCAGTCACCAGAAGGAGTAGAAGAATAGTAAACTCTACTGAACACTAGGAAAAAAACCAAGAGATACAGAGGAAAATGGCCCATTCTACCACTAGGAGATACATTTTAACAAGACTACTTTTTGTTCATGGCTGCTCTGAATAATGTACTAACCTCATCCTGGATTTGTCTGAAGTTGCCCCAATCCAAGCGGGCATCCAAAAGTTGCCTGAGATGCCATTACTGTAGGCTGTAACATAATTTGCCCCCTGGACTAGAGTGGGAAAAATTTTGTAGGTCTGAACAACTGTGTTGGATCTTTGCTGCAAAATTGTTGAAGAGTGAGCCTGATGAATTATGTGTTGAGCACTTTCAGCCATGGATGATAGGTTAGGAGACATCTTGAATTTATAAATCCAGTCTGCTATGTAAGGTATAGGTGAAGCTGCCTCGAAGCTGCCTTCAGGAGTTCATCTTCTCTCCTAACAGGAGCCATCTTTACTGCTGCACCATGTTCAAGGAAGGCCTTTGGGTAAGTGTAATCCCCTGCCCTTGTCATTGTCACACTGGGTAATTTGGGTTTGTTTCAGAAATTTCATCACATCTATCATTTAACCAATGGATTTTCTCTTTTGGGGAAAACCAATTGCGAACTCTTCTTAGTGCCCCTGCACATGTTCCTGTAAAGTTGAATTGTTGTTCTGGTTTTGCATTTTAGTAGGCAACATTGTCTGCATCTTGCAGCACAGCACAGAATCCAAAGACTGACCAACTAACACTGTACAATAATCTGGTTGGGGTTTCATCAGTTGTGTTAACCGGTGGTTGTGTATCTGTTTTTTCTTCTCATTTTTTTTCTGTTCATATTTAAATTTTATTATTGATACATCTTGTTAAGCAATATGTCAACTTTTGCAAGTATAAATTCATTTATAAAGTCCATGCATTTATAAATATTTATGCAAACCTTAATGTATATATTTTAGAAATATTTACACGTTGTCATAAGGGGCTGGACCTGCAGTAGGTAGTAGAAGAAGGCAGGCACAACACCTGCCCTGTCTTACCTTGTGTGAAACTGTCCTTATCCTAGAATCTTAAAAAAGCCAAGGAAAAAGGGAAGCAAAATGTTTTCTTTAGACAACAGAAGACATGGTCAGCAGTTTGTGTAGCCTGTTAGCAATTAGTATCTTCTGTGCAGATTTTTAATAGCTCTTTTTTTAGCTGTACCCTCTCTCTGTTGATCACTTGATTATAAACTGCTGTAAGACACTGAAGTAAATCTATTACATGTAGCACAGAGAAAAGTAACAGGAACACAGGTTCCCACTGAAATGAAATATTCTCAAAACAAAAGTGCTCTGGTTTCCTTCTAAAGAAGGTAACAAGATTCAAAGACAGAAGAGCAGTAGTGATGTCATATACCTGCACTGTGGTCAGGCTTTCAAGACAATTTCAATAAATTTTCATAAATTAGCTAGAAACCCATAGTTTATATGAAGCCACTGTGCAGGATGTCCAGTCCCTGGAAAATTATTTACAGCTGGTTTTCAGTGGGTCACTGTCTGAGCATAGGGGCAGAAAGCTTCTTGGTGTGGCAACTAATCTATATGTAATTAGTGACATGGATAGCATTATACCATTGTACTAGATAATGGTGTAAGGAGAGGGACTTCAGCTTACTGGAGAAGAAGAAGCGAAAAAGTTATTTTTATATTATAATTTCTGTATGGTTTCTGATAAATAAAAACTTACTTAGTAGAAATAAGACTGAAGTGCTGCTCTGAAACACAGGTACACAACTGCACAAATAAGGGACTGAGGTAACGAGGCTTCAGGAAGGTAGGTGGCATTGTGAGAGGCTGGATTGCCAGTGATTAATGACTGAAACCATGCAGGTGCTGTGAGAGACTGGATTATTGGTGCTAATGCTCAAACAATTGTCTGAGTGCTTTGCTAGTGATGCACAGAGTGCAGGAGAGTGTGCACGCTTGGGGCTACAAGCTGGGTTTCCAGGTAATTTGAGAGGCTGATAAAAGACAAATCCTGAGAGGGGGAATAATTCCTTCTTATCATGCCAATGTCCTCCCTTGCATAATGATTCAGCTGTGAAAACTCCCCTCCAAAGTACCAGGACAGTCACGTGTAGGGTGAATGTATTCATCTTGGCTGATGGGCTATAAAGGGCCATGATTGATTCAACTGCAGTGCTAGAAGATAGCTACAACATTTTAGAAGGTGTCAAAGAATCAGGAAATGTCCAGCGATCTGGTGTTACATCATCCAGGGGAGGCACAGGGGCGTTTCCACACAGCCTCATCTTAATATAAAACCCACGGCCTGGTGTTTTTTGGATTCTTTCCCTCCACTACTTGATGGATACAGTCTGCAACAATCACCTCAGCAAGACTGCAACCACTGAGAAGACCAGAAGAAGAGAACCAATGGAAAATTGTTGGAATCTGTAGAGTGGTGATATTTTTTTCTACTTAATCCTTTTCGCTCCAACTCTCCCTCCCTCTCTCCCTCACATTTACTGTTTAATAAAAGCTGTACTGTTGACTTCAGAATATGGTCTCATTTGCACCTTAATTTGGGCAGAGGGACCTCTCTAATAATTTTAATAATCAGATCTTAACAGGTATAAATGAGGGCTTTAACACTAGAAAAGAAGAACAAGAGTCAATAATGCCATCCTGCTGTGCAAAAAGTAAATACCGTGCCAGGATTTACAAATGGGAGTGTGTTTTGAGTTGTGCAAAGTGTTTCTCTTATTTCTTTCAATATTTCCAAGGTTTCAGCTAAAATACTTTGTATTTCAGAGGCGCAGTGCTTCAGAAAAGACAGACAGGGAGTCTGCAGCAGAGTAAGAAGATTTAGAGATCTGGAGAATGTGACATATGAGAAAATTAATCAAGACTGCTACATCTAAAAAAGAGAGGATATGTTTAAAGTGTTCAAAGTAGTCTCTCTGAGCTCTGCAGAGAGACAAGCAGTCTCTTGTTCTGTTGTTTTTAGGCTGCAAAAGAAGTACTTGGATTAAGTTGTAGCAGGCAAGATATAGAATAGTTACTAAGAACATTTTATTAATATAAATACTATATCAGTGGTCTACATTGCCTAAAGAGGTTTCAAAATTCCCATAATTGGATAGATTGAGCAAATCTAAGGAATTATATTGGCATTGTTGATCCCTCCTTGGCACTCTTGGGTTCTAGATGACCTCCTGAAACCTCTTCTAGTCTGAATTACTGAGAAGCTTTTATGCATGAAATTGTTAGGTTTCACATTCTTTGAAAAGGGAAATATATCTTTGATGTTTGTACTGTACCCAGCAAAGCAATTAGATCTAGAGAATCTGGTCATCATAGAAACTGTACAGTCATAATGATATCTAATTAGCATGCTGTGTGGAAATAGAACTGTAAAACTGTGATTCCCTGTGCTATCAGTGATGTGGTGGGTTGACCTTGGCTGGCTGCCAGGTGCCCACCTAAGCCACGCTGCCACTCCCCTCCTCAGCTGGGCAGGGGAGAGAAAATAACAGCAGGCTCATGGGTCACGATAAGAACAGGGAGAGAATCATTCATCAGCTACCATCATGGGCAGTTAGGGTAAATTAATTTATTGCTCAATAACACAAGAGTAGAGAAATGAGAATAATAATGAGAAAACAAATCTAAAAGAAAAAGCTTCCCGATCCCATTCTGCTTCTTAGGCTCAACTCCACTCTTTATTTCTCTGTCTTCCCCTGAGCGATGCAGGGGAATAAGGGGTGGAGGTTGTGGTCAGCTCATCACACATTTTCTCTGCTGCTCCTTCCTCCTTATGCTCTTTGCCTGCTCCAGCAAGGCATCCCTCCCACGGGAGACAGTCCTCCATGTACATGTCTAATGTGAGTACTTCCCGTGGGTTGCAGCTCTTCACCAACTGCTCCAGTGTGGTGCAGCCCCTCAGGAACAGTCTCCTCCACTGTGGGCCCCTTGTGGGGTCACAAGTCCTGCCAGGGAACCTGCTCCAGTGTGGGCTGCTCTCTCCACAGGCCACAGGTCCTGCCAGGAGTCTGCTCCAGCACAGGCTTCCCCTGGGGTCACAGCCTCCTTCAGGCATCCACCTGCTCTGGTGTGGCATCCTCCAGGGGCTGCAGGGACAGCTGCCTCACCATTCACCTCTTCACTGCCCTCAGTACCTGCAGAGCTGTTGCTCTCACACACTCTCATTCCTCTCTCTGGAGGTGTTGCAGGTTTTGTTCCCTCTATATAAGTACATTTTCCCAGAGGTGCTACTGCCATCACTGATCCTGGCACTTAGCCATGGCCAGGAGTGGGTCCATCTCGGATCCATCTGGCATTGGCTCTGTTGGACATGGGGAAACTTCCTGGCAGCTGCTCACAGAGCACCCCCTGTAACCACTCTGCTATCAAACCCTTGCCACACAAACCCAATACAACCATATTTCAGAATTACCTGGCATCATTCAAATTATCTTGGCTTGTCTGAACTTTGTTGGAAACTGTGGCAGTGACTGGTATAGGTAAAAATCTTTTTTGTGTTCGTACATTATCTGTACTAGGAATCAACCATGATAACCTCTAGTTTATGATTCTAGTATGTTCTTGTCACTGTAGCCACAAACAAAATTTAAGTCTGGGATGGTTTTTATCTGTATCATATTTGTGGGGCAGCTGGTGTTTCCTTTCAGAGTGCTGAGAAGGAGGTACTCATCTCAGCTGATTCGTAAGGTGTATCCCACTGAATTCAAGGGTCTCGTGATGTCCAATCTGTTATGAAATGTTTTCATTAAAATGAATTTTTAGGCACTCTGTTAGACTCTGTCTAACTAGTAAGAATATTAACAGTATAACCTTTATGTACCACTGCTACTGGTAGCCATAGTCCAGAAGAAATTACAACAAGGCTTTATGCTGAAGAACTGTAAAACAAAAACTTTGTAAACCAGAGCAGTTTAGAGCAGACAGCAGCTGGAAGTGGGAAGCTATTTACAGTACACAGTGATGTTACACAACAGTTTTTGGAAGGAAATGTGGAAAAGAGTCTTTCATTAACTAAAACTGTAAGGGGAATTGGCTACATTACACAATGCTAAAAACCAGCATATATTAGCCCCTGTGGAGAGTTATATTAATGCAATAATACTGATATAAATGCTCAAGTTAATTGATTCAGAACCTGCTGGTTTATATGTGAATGGCACTGATACTGACAGGTAGACAGGCCAGAAAAATTTTGTGTTTCAGACACAAGAAATCTGAATATTATTTAACAGCAACAGTGTAACCCAGGGGTGAAGGTGATGAGGTAAAGAGGTGCTTTTAAAGCAGATGGTGTTTTATGACACTCAGGTCTTTTGAAAGCATCATCTGATCCTGTAAAAAAGCATGAAGGGGATAGTGCAGCTATTGAATTAGTGTGTTTATCATCTGGTTTGATAAACAAATTCTGGACTCAGCTACAAGTTATCTGCATTTTTTAAAAAAAGCATAGTAGCCTATTTAAATGATATTATTATTCTTCCAAGACTGAAGTCTTTTCTTTTTAACACAAACTTCCATGTTTCTTTGTCTTGTCCTTGTGGTTTTTAACATAATTTTTAACCAGAAATTTTACCCTACTGTCTCAAAGTAGTTGAGACACTAGGGCATTCATTCTCATGGATTTTTAGAAATTCAGCTCCAGATCCTAGCTTTCTTTCAAATTTAACCTGTATCTTTAGTAATCTATGTTTCAGTTGATTTATCTTATCCACTAGAATAAAAGTACTATGATATAATTTTTTTTCCTATTTGAAAGAAATCTGAATAGCTACTCTGGAATCATTTCACTTCACATCGCCAAGCAGTTAACAGGTGTTCATATCTAATATTAATGAAAATTAAATAGTTTCATTTCTTCTGTTAGTAGTTTCACTCTTCATAAATAATATGCTGTTAACAGTAGCAAGGTTCCTGGCTGTCCAGTACTACAGATAAATGTTTCTGCTGCTGTACTTAGTTCAGCCTTTTGCTCTCTGGCTCATTTAATATGTAATAACTCTTCAAGGAGGAATAGTTAGAACAGGCTAAGTTGAGATACAGAAGTTGAGGCTTGTCCATAACTCAGTACTAATGGCATTGGATGGAGTTTGAGAGATGATCAGAGGGTCCCTGGACTTTTTAATCTAACCATGCCTATTCTTGCTGGAGGCCATGAGGTAGGTCCTGTAAAGAGAGGTAAACAGAGAGTGGACCTACATAATTAGCTACATAATTAGTGTCTGACTTCATTTCTGCAGTGCATTCTGTTACAGGCAAGGAGTAGTGTAAGGAAGAAAATTTATTTAATTTAGGAGGGACAGGTTGTTTTGCTATTGTGTTGTAGAAAATTAACTGTAATGGACTCTTTGAATCTCAAGAAGAGCTGGATTCCTATCTAAGGTTGTTAGGAGTGAGATAAGGTAGAGATGGGGCCTAGAGATGCATTAAAATAATAGCGTATAATGAAAGTAGGACAAGCATTGCTATGAACATTTGGGAGGAACAGGGAAGGAAATAAAAAAATATATATTTTTAAATTACATTCAAGTGGGTTTGAGAAATTGCTACAAAGGAAAGCAGTCCAGAAAGCCTGGGACACAGAAATGGACATGGCTTGGAGATTTTTATGACTAATAAAAATTGGATAGTCTAAGTCTGAAGAATGGAAGCAACAAGGCACCACCAGAGGGTTTTGGAAGATTGCTAATGCATAATGAGGAGTGTTTTCATTTTTCTTTTTGTGAAATGAAGGGACAGTACAAAAGTATTTTGTCAGGGCAATAGAGAACTGTTGAAGGCAAAACTTTGATGAAACAACTTACCTAGATTGTTTTCAAAGAAGCAGGGTCAGGATATTCCAGAGGACCTCCCATTCAAGTGTTCATATATGATCTAGAAGATTAACTAAGGCATCATCAGAACAAGATAGATTTTCTTATAAAAAGGTGGAGACAACTATTTCAGCAAAGACAGGAGCTCTGTAGTTGAGGAAAAGAAGACTTGCATTCAGGTTCTTGATCTGAATCAAGAAACAGAAGGTCTGTATTTTCTATAATCTACTATTATGCTGTTTGAATATTTGGGAAAACATTCTTTCCTAAATCAAACAAACTTGTAATAATCTTTGTTTTCCTTCTTCCAAGCTGAATCTATAAAAGAGCAGTGAAAGCTCTGCTTCAAGCTGCAGGCCTGCCAAAGAATCTCATTTCTCTACATCTGTTAACAGCTGTTCCTCCTATGTCAGAACTTAGGTTTGAGTTCCATTCCACAGTACCCCAAAATACAGCTCTGAGTGGTCCAGTGCAAAAGTCTTGAAACACGATTCTTTACAGTATACAGACTGACAGATCAGTGTACACCAAAATGCACCATTCACTGTCACAGAATCACAGAATCGATTAGGCTGAAAAAGACCTCTGAGATCTGCAGCAGGGCATCTTGCCCCCACAACAAGAGCTTATCTCTTGTTTGTTAACTGGTCAGATAACTCAAACAGGACAAGCTGTCTTGTAGTGAGGTCTTCTGGCACCATGGGGTGAACAGTGACCTGGCATCTCCCAGCTGCCAATAAACATCTTACTGTCAGAGAGAGATCTGGAATATAAGCTGGATTTCTGACTGACAGACACCTCACTTTGCAAACTATAAAACTACATCAAAACTTTCACAGCGCAGAAATATTCTACCCATTCCCTGGAACTGTGTGGAGTTTCTCCAGGGACGTTTCTCCAGTTGAGCAGGGACGTCCGCTTCGCAGTTACTCCTCTGGAGGCTGAATGAAGGAATCTGTGTACATTATTGACATTTTGGTGGTAAGTTTTATTTGGCCCCTAATCAATACTATCTCTTTTTCTAGCTTTAACATAGGTGCAACCTTAATGTTGTGCACTCTTCTACGTTATGTTGTAATCTATGAGTAGTTCTTTTTAATTTTATACTTTGCAGTAAGTAACTCTGATTAAGATCTTTTGTCTGTTATCTACGGTCTGTTTAATAAATAATTTATTTTGTAAATAGACCTGATTTACCATCCCTAGAACTTGTGTGCCAGAGCGATTTCTTAAACTTAAGCAGTTGCCAGAAATCTGAGGCTAAGGCAGGGCTTGTCTGAAGTTCCCTCTTGTCCCATGACAGAGTCCAACCTATAACCCAGCACCACTGTGTCAACCAGACCTTGGCACTGAGTGCCACATTCGGTCTTTCCTTAAATGCCTGCTGGGACAGTGGCACCACCACATTCCTGGGCAGTCCATTCTAATATCTAATCACATTTCTGTGAAGAATTTCTTTGCAACATTCAACCTAAACCTCATCTGGAACAACTTTAGACCTCTTGATCTGTCACCAGTTGCCTGGTTGAAGATGCTGACCCCCACCTGGATATACCCTCCTTTCAGGGAGCTGTAGAGAGTGATAAGGTCTCTCCTGGGCCTCCTCTTATCCAGATTGAACACCCCCAGCTCCCACAGGTGGTTCTGATAGGACTTGTGTTCTTGACCCTTCCCTAGCTCTGTTGCCCTTCTGTGTTACTGCTGAGTGGATCGTGGAAGCAAAGAAATGGTGAACACCTGCTTGCTGTTTCCTGACTCATGTAAAAACTAATTTACAAGTTCAGACTAGAACTCTGGAAAGCTCCAGAAGGAGGAGGAAAGTAACTCTATTTCCTCCCTTTTCCTGTCCCTGCAGAGCAGGCTCTGCTAAGCAGCTGTATTGGTGTTCATCATTGTGTTAGAATTAAACCCCTAGCACTTGGAAGCATATTGTTTACACTCCTTGTGTAAACAATATCTGAGTTGAGAACTGTTACCCTGTTGCTGGGGAGCTGCTGCCTTGGTTCTGACTGCTGGTAGTGGATAGTGCTTAACACAAACCTGAAATTTTCACTTTCTATATATGAGGAATCACAACTTTATGTGGACTATGCATCCAAAGACAGGTAGTCTAGAGTGTATGGGCTAGATTCTACTAATAGAAGAAAATTTTTACTGTCTCTGTAGGACTTTGTCCCCCCAGATAATTTTTTCCACCTGACCTTAAAACTTTCTTTTTCTGACTATGGGAAGACCATAGCCACAGCTTAAGAATCAACACCATGTTCCCAGTATTTTTCTTTTCCAACTTTGGTCTTGTTATCCCATTGCATGGGTGTCGAGATTTTCTTGGGTCTTGGGTCTTCAAAGAGACAAGAGCGGTTGTTGGTTGTTTTAAAGTTATTTATTGCATGAATACATCAGTTTTGAAGGCAAGGAGTTCAAAGTAGAAAAGTCAGTGCTAAAGCTTCCTGGCATAGAGTCCCAGGCAGAGGCAGTAATAGCAGCTCCCTAGCACAGAGTCCCAAGCTGATGCAGCAGCCCCACTTCTTTTCTTGTTGTTGTCCACTTCTCACCCCAATGCAGGGGTTTTAATCCATAATCCGTAAATCCATATTCATAAATCATCCAATCAGCTAAGAACGCAATTCTAAAACATTCTTTCTACACCAGTCTAAGCTTAATTCTAAAATATGAAAGTAGTGTCAATTCTTACACAAAATCTACGCATATAGTTTCATCTGTCCACGTAAAAAGATGTGTTCTATCTAGAAATGCAAGCAATGTTCTGCTATGTTTTTTTATGTCTGAAGCTAAGTTACTGAATTTTAAACTAGCTTTTAGGGCTTTACTAGCTAATACAGTTTCTTAAAGCACTTAAAATATATTGCTACTTACTTGAAACTAAAACTTACACTCTTGCTTTATCATCTGTGTCTCTTAATATATTTTAATTCCTCTAAAGGCTTTCATTCGATCCCAGCATTTCTCTCTCTCCCCGAGGGACTCAGGGAGGCCTCTATTTCATGCATTCCAATACATGGGGATTCTTACTGCTGCTTGAGAAAAGTTGTTCTTTAGGTCTTTAGTTGATTTTAATCCTCCCTGCAAATCTCTCTATGATTCCCTCAAATAATATCTAAGAGTTTCCAGCTCATGGAGGAGTGTGTGGCTATTTTATGTGATTCAGATAGCTGAGCCAAAGGTCAGCCAGGTTTAGAAGCTCTTTGGCTTTGTGATGGACCCTTTTTACAACTCTTGCCTAGTAAATCCATGAAAGTCTGGTTATGTCATCACAGTTGTACCAGGATTTACAGCATCAACTGTTTTCATTCAAAGAGGCACAAGGGATTATTGTTGCAGGTAATAACCAATAGTCATGAGTACCTGAAAAAATGTCTTTACCGTATTTCCACTCTTGTTTTGCTTTTCAGCTCACTGCTGTCAAGAGACTGCTTCTTACTAGGTTCAACAGGTCACTGACTGTGTAGGAACAGCCTTAATGGATATAAACAATCCATTTTCTATTTGAACAGCCATATTTTAATAGTACTTTGATAGCAGCCAGTAAAAAACTCGTTTTCCATTGGCTTTAACATTTTACCTTTTAGCTACATCCTGATAGCCTTAACAGGTATTATCCTTAGTGCTTGCCTGAAACAAAGGGCTTTAAACAGATTGGATTTAAGTGTTATTGCATAAGAGTTCAAACCATTTCTACTTCCTCCCTTGTTCTTTGACTGATGTTCATCTGATTTGTTCAAGGAGATAAAAAACCCAACAAAAATAATTAGCTCTACAGAAAGAAAAGTGATTAGTTTTAGTTCCCTGAACTGATTCACTGCAGATTTATGGGAATACTGTAAATGGTGCTAAGAGAAGTAGAAATACCTGGAGTTTATTGGTCAGGACTGCTGAAATTAGTCAAAGAGCTGTACCATACAAACTGACTTAACTATTCAGCATCACCAAAAAAGAATAGAAGAAAATTACCCCCTACTACAAAATATTAACCTTTTTTCCTATGGGTTGACATCTGTAACTTATGAGTAGGCTGAAGCCTATTCTAACAATCACTGTCTGTAGAGAGAAGTTTCATTTAAAGGTGGATGTCCATTAGCTGCACTGACCCCCTGCTGTTTAAGAGCTGGAGTAATTCTGCATGTTGAAATCCTGTGCCCTATTTTGGTTTATACCTCATACCACGCTTTAGGTGTTTTCCTCTGTTCTAATCCAAATAAGGAAAAAGTTAATAATATATTATTTTACGAGAATAGCTTCAGGCTGGTATAACTTGAATGATTGCCTCTCCTTTGCTCAAAATGTCTGATCTCTTTCCTAACTAATAATCTCAATCCTGTTGTGCTGGCAGAATGAAATTAGCACCTATATTATTTAATCAGTATCTTGAATGTGGAGCAGTCAGTGTCCAATGACTGATGACTGGCAGCTCATTAACTCCCCTGTTAGCTGCCTCATGGGAAAAATTAAAAGAGATTAAATCAACAAATTACAGAGTTTGTTGCCATTTATTCATTTCTTTATTTCAGCTGCATAATTTTAATGAGTTAGTTATTTACTTTTCCTTGGAATTCACATCCTCCTACCATTGGCACTAGTGTGGGTTATGCTGAAGCAGAAATATTTTAGTAAATCAGTGTCATGCTAAGAACAGTTTCATCAGGTTTGATAAAGCACTGGTGGATTAAAAACTCCTTCTGGTCTCCCCAGTTCTGCTGCTTTCCCCCTGGGAAGCCTCCCATGTTTAGCTTGGTGGGAGGCTGTCTTTCCAAGCACCATGAGAGCCAGGCCCGGGTGTCCTGGCTGGCAGGCTGGGCTGCTGATCTGGCAGCGCAGTCCTGCTCAGCTGCAGAGCAGCGTAAGGGTTAGTCCTGGCTTTGACAGGACCCAAAGCCCATGTGAGGGTTTTGCTATAAGGATTAGGCCTGGCTTTGGTTGGGGCCCAAAGCCCGCATGAACGTTTCGCAGTAAGGATTTAGGGCTGGCTTTGGTTGGGGCCCAAAGCCCGCATGAACGTTTCGCAGTAAGGATTTAGGGCTGGCTTTGGTTGGGGCCCAAAGCCCGCATGAACATTTCGCAGTAAGGATTAGGCCTGACTTTGGTTGGGGCCCAAAGCCCACGTGAGCGTTTCGCAGTAAGGGTTAGGCCTGGCTTTGGTTGGGGCCCCACAGCCGCATGAGCGTTTCACAGTAGCTGGCACACAAACACAATGCAGGGCAGCAGCCACTGGCCTGCCAAGCGAGTGTTCCCTGTGGGGCAGATGACGCGCCTGCCCCTCTCCGCCTTTTGTTTCCCCATTGCCTTGGTCCCCAGCTGTGCTGAAAGGATTCGCCTCAAGAAGTCAGTCATGGTTTTCTGTTTTTTTTTCTTTAGGGAATCTGTTAATGCAAACATTCTGAGGCATTTCACAAAGCAGATATCTTACCCTATAATGCATCAACTGAAGTCAAGTGGCATGACTTGCACTGAAGCTCTCTTCCGCGTTGCCTAAAATAGAAGGCCAGAGTTAAAAATATAGACTGTGTTTCTCTGCGTTAATTTTACAGTCAAGCAGAGGCTGTATCTTTGTGCAGCTAGTTGAAGAATGCCACAGGCAAGGTACATGATACAGTAAACCACCATGCCAGCAAAAAATGAAGACTGCAGGTGCAGGGAAAGTGCAGTTTGTTCAAAAGTCCAGTCAAAGCTGAACATAGAGATCTCCTGGAGATATTTTGAAATACTACTGATTTACAAGTATGCTTTCTGCTAGAAAACTATTCACTTACATAATCTTAAATCTCTAAAGCTTAAAAATATCCTGACACTTTTACAACTGACCAGAATTTAAAAATTGATGAGAAGAATGTGTATTTGAAGAACTACATTGTTCTTTGAAAAAAGATATATCATGGTGAATCTTATAGACTAGCTCTGAGGGCTGATCTTGTTGTTCTAGTTATAGAGAAAAATAAAATTAAAAATAATTATATCCTGAAGACTTCTAGGTGTTCTTAAAATTTTCCACTGGATATTTTTATCAGAAATAACTGATTTGCTTCTTAATTTAAGTAATATTTATGACTTTTTAGTAGAAAAAATGGCTTTTCATAAGCTTTTAAGGGGGCTCAGTACTAGTAAAGTTTCATCTTGTCCATGTCCTTGAGTGGTTTCAAATATACATTGTTGTTTCTGTATTACATTCTCTAATCCTCTCAGCTCCCACAAAAACTGGACATGATCTAGCAGGCAGAAGCATTAGATGTAGGTGTAGTTCTTTTGAGTTCAGTGTAAGAACACAGACAAGCCAACTTTTTTATTTCTTGGCAGAATCAGGCTTTGCTGGATCAGATTAGGTTACAGGATCTAATGCAGAATAGCTGACATTTAGATTACATCAGTTGTTTCTTAATTTGATTTTGTTAAGCCATAACAAATGCAAATTGGAAAAGAATAGTAAAGCTACAGGGACCACTTTAAATCCCAAAGCATTATCTATTTGTAAGAGTTCTTTAGGTTTTGAGTTACATTAATGATGTTAAGTTGAGAAAAATACACACTTAATCTCCAAAGACTATAGGGTTTCTTAGAGGTGTTCTCAAAAGATCTTGGGAGGGAGCAATACTGACTGCATTTGCTTCTGCCTAGTTAAATCTTGAAGATGAAAGAGAAAACAGTATCACAGAGAGTTAACTGGCCAACAGTTGTCATGAAGGTAAATGTAGGTGGGAAGGAGGTAATCATATGTGGTAGTTTGGGTCACACTGTGGCTTAGAGCTCTTTGTACATGAAGACTGGTTAGGTAGAAACCAGTAGGTAGCACATGGCGAGTAATTAAAGTAATGTTTACAGAGAGGAGACTATTGCCTACTCAGAACTCCTGAGACAAGGAGCAGCTTCCAGAATAGCAACACCCTTTCAGTGCTGAGCATGATTCTCCCCTCGGATGAGTTATCAGGGATGATGACAAGGACTGTCTGGTAGGCATCCATAGGGAGAAGCAGGGCACGGGCTGATAACTGACATGGCATATTCTTTGTGTCAATGGACAGGGGGAAGGCCACAACACTGCACTTCAGCCAGGAGATTTGGAGTCAAAGAAGGTTTCTGAAATCAGTGGAGACTGCCTGAGAACAGACTGTGATAAAATCAGTTACTTCTGCCCTTTCTCTGGATGAAATAGATTATCTTGAGTTACTTGATTAAGTGCATGAAATGTATTAGCCTCAAATGTGCAAATGGTACTGCATGTTCTGATTTTATCCTTTTGTCCTTGAACTCTGTGACTGCCAATAACTTGGGATTTGCTTACGTAAGAACAACTAGGGTACGTGGAGTTGTTGGATAGAGCCCTACTGTGAGTACCCCATCAGCAGCTTAAGCTGTGGGCAAACTAGTGATGACATAAAATTCACATTTGCCTAGAGTTACAAAATATTTCTGTATTATGCTATTACCAAAAATTTATATAATCTTAGAACTGAGCTATAAATGCAGCATTATCCCAAGAAAATTAATTTCCAGTGTTTAAAGTTAAACTGTGAGGCAGGTACAGTATTTAAGTATTGGAATAAACAACCTAGACATTAGTAAGTGTCCACTCGGTTTTGTGTTTAATGAAAAGAAACACAGTTGAAAGGAAATACTTAAGTGGAAATTCTTGCAAAAGCTCTTCAAACTTTGTTAAGAAGTAGATTTTGGATCAAGTCCACTTAAAAATTATTTGCAACTGAATTTTATTCAATATAGTAAAACTCCCTGTGGCTTTGAACTGGGTGTGTTATTTTGCTATTTTATTGTTTGTTTTTCTCTTTCACATAAACGCAGTATTATATTTATATATGTAGGCAATTTCTTTTTAAGTATCTTTCTCAGGTTTATGTAATGAAGTTGAGCAAGCAAAGCCTGAAAGGCCATCTGAAAACTTTGTGTTTCTTTTCAAACTAGTATCGCCAGACAAAAAACTGGTTTTTTACAATAATCCAGTCTCAGAAAATCAGTGTGCATTTGCTTGGCATTTTCATTTTGATGTAAATGTGTATAACTTTGTGGGGTTTTTTAGAATTTTTTTCCTTGAACAGAAGAAACAAACCTGAGTATATAACTTAAAACTATATGTGAGAAATCAGATATTTCAATTTAAAACAAACAAAAAAAAAAAGAAAAAACACCACCAAGCATTTGCTTTTAACATTGCAGAAGATTTTTGACGGAGCTGAAATGATGAATTGATAAACGTCTGGGCTAAAACCAGCTTTTTAAGACAATACCAGATCTGAGAACCACAAAACCAAGAGTTTTTTAGCCACAGTCACAGAAATCCAGGCTGCTAATACAAAATATACTGCCTACAGATCTTAGAACAGTGATGCAAATTGTTAACTAACGGCAGCATACTGAGTCGGGTTTCAACATTGTTTTTCATTTCATAAATGCATACAGATTTCAGTAGATGTTTAAATTTTCTCCAGCATTTGTTTGCACCATTTTAAATCACTTGCAGTTTGTGTTTTTCAAGGTTTTTGCACAAGTGTTCTTCCCACAGATGATTTGGTGAGCTCCCAAGTCACCTACTAATGCTGGGTAGTGGGGAATCTCCAGCACATAGCTCTGTGGAAGTGGTATAAGAAAACAGAGCATGAAATGATAAAATCTGTTCTCAGATATTACAAGATGACCGAAGACTGTTGTGTATATAAAATCTATATTAAAGGAGATGTTGGAAGAAAATTACGCAAACAGCCTTGTACTGGCTAGAGTAATTTAGAATATATGGGGAACTTCAAAACAGCTCTGAGCAGAATGAAATGTTGAAGCCATTTGGGCTATTGACTGCCTATGTACAAGTGCAGTAAATCTTATTCAACTTCAGTAAAAAACCCTTTCTTTACAGACAGGAAACTACAAGATTGAGAAGTGGGATTTAGAAAATAATTTGTAGGACTGTACACCAGTACATAATAACACTAGCAATGAAAGGAAAGCTCTTGTGTAGGAGAGGGTTAGCTCTGAAATTCCTCAGGATGAGTGTTGGATCTGAATCTTTAATACTTGTTAAATCAGTGACTGAGATTGGACTAATAACAAAAATTACTGTTTCAGCCAGCAGCTCATCAGTTGGAAACACAGACAAATTACTTTGACAAGCACAAGTCTAGGAGTGTTGGCCTGATGTAGCTGAATTGCTTCTAGTAGAATTAGAGGAGTGTTAATGATATTATTCAAAGTTCTAGTGAAGATGTCAAAGTGATTGGTGAAGTTCTACTCGTTCTCATTCAAGGAACATGGATTAAAATCTGATCAGGTGCAAAGAAAGCTTCTATTCTTACTATTCTAGTAGCTTTTCTTACAAGAAGATATCACAAAAATAATCTTTTTAGCCTAGCAAAAAAAAAAAAAAAATACAAAAAGGAATAATATCAGCATGGTTGGTGTGGGAAAGGACCTTTTAAGATCACCAAGCTCCAATCCTCTGTACCACGGGCAGGGATATCAAAGCCCCATCCATCCAATTGTCTGCCATCTGTGAAGGGGGTATTGTATCTCTCCATAACATGTTGTAGAGTGCAGAAAGAATGCCAGGTGGAGGATGTAACACTAAGGACGGAGAAGAAATGAAAATGTAATACTCTCACCTGAACCATAAACAAGCAGATATAAAACAGAGAATAAACTTCAGGTGGAAATTGGAAAATTATTCTTTTCCCTTAAAGCAAGTAGGGATCAGATCACTTTCCAATAACAACACAGTCAGAGCCAAAGAAGTAGCTACCTTTAAAATAATCTTGAGTAGCTAATTAAGAGGCTTATGCAGTATGATTATTCATAATAGGTGATTTGGCTGATTCGGATGGTTTTGTCTAGCAACTGCTCGCAACTGTTGTCTCTGTGAGGGTGGATCTATGGAGTAGTCTATGGATGACAAATCACAGATATTACAGATCTACCTTAACTCAAAAATTATTTTTTTGAAGACTGAACCATGATGTCAGTGTCAGCTCTTTGGAATTGTGTGGTTCAGCTATTATATTGGTTTCCTCAGCACATACTTTTATTGCAGGTCTAGGCAGTGGTCGGAGCTGATTCTTGTATGCAGAAGTATTAGATTTTCTCACTTTAGAGTCTTTGACGTATCAGGGAAAAATATGAAAGGCTTAACTATGGCTTTGTGAAGCTAAAGTGCTGCCTGTTGTGGGAAGAAAATACTTTATGGCAGATGGGGAGGCTGTGATGCCCTCAAGCACTGCCTGCTGCTACAGTGGCTGGGAAACACCTGCAGGACGGGTCTGGCCAGTGTTCCTGATGCTTTCTTGACTGCATTTACCAATGTGTGCAAGTGAAGGGGAAGTCCTGGGATAAAAAGTGAGGAAAGGGGAAAGGCACAGGGATATAATCACACTTTTTAAATGCCTCTTCATAGTCACCATCACCCATGTTAGTGAAAACTGTTACTGAGTTTCTAAAGCCCTGTTTTGTCGACTTCTTGCTCAGGTCAGTACAGGTTACCACACTGATGAATGAAGTTGCACTTTCCTTTTTATGCACTATTACTTTTCTTCCATGTGTTAACCCCTGCTAAATGTTTTGGGAGCTTTGCTTAGAGAATGTGCCTGTCTAACTGCCAAAATAAATAGAGGGTTATAAAGAAGAAATGTTATGTATGTTTCTATAGCCCAGATCTGTACAATGGAGATTTTCACATCATTATCTTAGTTTCTTACTCTACTTTTTTTAAATCTGGTATCCAGTAACATTCCTGACCATGTCCAAAACTGTGGAAATGTGCAGTGTGCACTCAAGGGGGAGTAGTGATTACATAAACACTTCAGGGGTTTACACACTTCCCACAGAACTCTTGCATCCCTTGTGTAATAGTATTTTCCAATAAAGAAAACTGTATAAGCATTAATCATCCAACATAGCAATATCCTATAATTTAGTGGGACAGGCAGCTTGCCTTGCTTCTGCAGAGTGGTTTGACATTTTTTTGGCATTGACAAGTTCAGGAAGGATTGGGTTGGGTGACTTTCCCCACAGCAGCCCTCAGAGTGCTGTGCTGTGTATTGGTAGCTAGAAAGGTGCTGGTAACACAGTGGTGTTTTGGCTACCACCAGGCAGCCTCGCACAGCATCAAGGCTGGGTCTCCAACACTCCCCCATGGGCCAGTACTCTGCGCATGGCGAAGAGCTTGGAGGGGACACAGACATTACAGCTGAACCAAGCTAACCAAGGAGATATTCTAGACCACGTTGTCTGCTTGGAAATAAAACTAAGGCAAAGGAGAAAAGGAGAGAACAATAATTATTGGGGCATTTATCTTCCAGAGTAATCTCTATGCATAGTGAGGACCTGCTTCCTAAAATGTAGCTGGACATAACCTTCTGATGGGAAGTAGAGAATTAATCTCTTTGTTTTCCCTTGCTTCTCTGTGTAGACTTTTCTTTTGCTTTACTAAACTACCAAAGCTAGTGGCTTATTTAAGTAGGCGGCCTGGTGAGAACAAATACATTTATGTATTCTATTCAAGAAACTGAGCTACTTTTTCTGTACTCTCTGCTGTCTCCATTCATAAACCACCAGGGAAATGCACAGTTTGAATTTAGAGTGATCAGTCATATAACTGGCTGGGTTTGACACTGTGACTGAGTGCAGCTAGCAAATGCTTCTGTAAAAGGGGAGGTCCTGTTCACCCACTCCTCCCTCTACTTCTTTATTCCTACCTACCTGTGAGCACTACCACTTTTGCACCATCTTTGGTGCTCACTGTACCACTTTTGAAGCTGATTTAACTTGTTAGCCTGACAGAAGGCCTTTGCCAAGGTCATTTGTCAGTGTGGAGCACAGCTGGCACATGGAGAAGTGGGAGCACATGTCTGTGAGCTAGGCATGTGAGGGAAGTGAAACTCCCACTTCATTGATCCACACTTCCACATTGTCGAGATGCCCCAGCTGTAGTCTCAAACACAAAATATGCTGCCCAGCAAAGAACTAGATGGAGACAAAAGTTTGTCATGGTGTCAGAGATATGTATGTTCATAATTTGTGTCAGGGCACAGCCCACAGTGCCCAAATAAGCCTAGTGACAGTAGCCAGGTTCAGCCATGGGTCCAGACAAACAGACAATCCATAGAAATGAGGCACGTCAGGGATCAAGCCGAGAGCTCAGGCTGAAGGGTCAGGCCTTGGTTTATAAGCCACTGCAGAGAGAAATGGGAGAGCCCACCCCTGGACACTTCTCAGCAGGCCTTTCTGGAAGGGCTGTTATCAAAGCTGGGCCCTTACCCCATTATTGAAGCTGAGCCTGAGCTCAGGCACCCCACACCCCAGCTAGGGGGAAGGTAGAAGGGGAATGCTCAGAACTCTGGAAGCTTTCAAAGAACACGTATTAGCTCAGAGCTAGAACTGCAGTGTACTAAGAGAAGTTTTGATGGGTCAGGGGACAGAATCTGCAGTACATTTTATCTTCCAGTACCTACAGTGTCTGACTTTTCTATTGTCCATAGTGTAGAGAAGCAAATAGTACAGTAACTCTAAACAATGTTTGCTTTCTCCAGAAACAAAAGGATGTGTGTTTGGAGAAAAATAGTCACCTACAGTTGAATTTACCCACAGCATCTTTTATGGTAGCTCCTTCCACACACAGTTAATAGAAAGTTCCCATATATGAGCTGTGCTGTGCATTCGCGGTAGGCGGTGTTGTTCTTTGCTGTGCATCAGCCAAGAGTGAGAAAGCTAGGCCATAGGATCCAGGATCTCCCTTTCATGTATTCATTAACCAGCCATGAACAAACACCACAGTGTTTACAAGAGTTTATAAGGGACTGTGGTTCTCCTTCAGATTCATAAAGTCTTTAAAAAAAACCACATGTATAAAACAAGAGAAAACTGTTATGACCCACCCACACAAAAGAGAGTAACCCAGGTTCTTGTTAATATTTCCCTTAGGGCAGATCAGAGTGAATGATCAGTGTTTGTAAATTTATACATGTAGGGTTTATTTTAGAACAATTTTGTTGCAATTAAAAGTAGGGATGTAGCCTTTTGGTTATTATTACCCATAGTAGTATGGTAACGTAAAAGCATAAAAATATCACTTAAGAAACATATATGGAAAAGAAAGAAGAGGAAAGGGAAAGAGTAGATCTCACCACCTGAAGGCCTTGTGATGAGTCTTGCTTGCTGGAATTTCTGTATCTGTTGGTCACAAGCTTGCCAAAGAGATGATTGCAGACTGTATTTGTTGGGTGGTGGGAGTAATCCCAAGAAAAATCCACAGAACAGCTTAGGTTCAGGTGAGAATGCCCAAGTACCTCCTCTGCGGCGAGGAGTTTCACATGAATGATATAATGTTGTGGATCATGGGACACTCTGGGAGTCTTTGACACCTTCCAAGATGTTACAGCGCCTATGATGTCAGCGCAGGTGAGTCCATCATGGCCCCTCAGCAGAGATCAACACCTTCACACTGCAGTGTCCGGCACTTCCTGGCAGGGAGTTATCACACTTGAGTTCCCTTGAGTAAGGACAAAGAGACTGGGCTCACCTCAGGGGTTTGCCTTTCTGTGTCTCATTCAACACCCAGCTGTAGCCTGAGGTGGGCTGTGCTGCCCTCTGCACTGGGGTGGTTACTTTGCACATCAGCAGCCATCAGAATCCCAGTCTCTCTTCCAGTATCACTTCTGGACACATTCTTCTCCTCAGGCCCGGGTTGATTGGATGACAGTATACCCCCTTTATCTTATCTCAAGTGCAATTCCAATTAGTAGATGTATTTGGGAAAGGGTGGGCTGCAGTGGTTGCAGATGAACAGCTCCTTCTTAGCAGTTTGCAATAGTGGGCAAAAGTCCTTCAATGATTTTGGCAATGTTTAAGCCATTAACTGTTTCAGTCTCTCACAAACACATAGGTTTGAAAAATTCTGGTTCTATCTTTCACTCAATTAGCATATACATGACTATGACATAGTTAATGAATGATGAATAATTCATAATGATATTTAAAGAAAAATGTGGTCTAACACCAGCTTACGTTTAAAATGTTCTGGCATTTCAAAAGAATGTACTTGTCATCATAACATAGTGGAATTATTCTCTTAAGTAAATTGAAATAATATACTTGGTCTTTAGAAATGTCTTTGAGTGATTAGAGCTCCCTGTTGACTTAATTTTTACAGAAGATTTTCTAATATTTATTCTGCTTTAATGTATTAAAACTGTATTTGGTCCACATTAAAAAAGGGCAAAGTTTTAAAATCCCACTGTCGTCACTTAGTAAATAATTATGTGGCTCTCCATCAGCAGTCTTGACCTCGTCTTAGAGAATATCCGTGATGTAATTCTTCCTTCATGCTGCCTGCCATCCTGAGTCAGTAGGATTGATTCCAGAACAATGTTCTGTTCCAGTAGCCTGCAAGTCAGCCAAGGCTAGATAGTGATGGGAGAAAAAAAAAGTCGTACTTGAGTCATTCTTTTCAGTCTACATGTAAAGGTTGATCAATCCTTTTTCACTGCAATCAGAAAACATCTAATTTTTCTGCTACACAGGAATAAAATCAAAATATATCTCTAAGGAAGACATATTTTGGAGGTTATATAATTTTTTAAAGTTTATAAACTGTGTGTCTTGTATTAAATCTTATTTAATAAGGAATATGTAAATGTATGTAGTTCAAAAGAATTCCCTTCTCACTCACATCCAGTTTAAGATTATGTCAACTGCTAGAGGTAGAGCAATGAGACTAGATTGGTAGTGGCTGCTTTAAGTCTATCAGACGTTTTAAATGAAATTTAAAACAGACCTATTTTTGTGTAATGCTTCTAAGGATGAAAATATACTTACTTCTTCAAATTCACGGTCCCTACGCATGACATTTGACTATATGGGCAAAGGTAACTTTTTATATTCTGGATTTTTTAAGATTCCTGTAAGACTCAAATTTAGAAGACCTCCTGAATGTTGTGAAGATGTCTGCCTCCATTTCCATAGGAATACCTCTAATTAGAGGTATACTAATCTCTGAGTGGTTTTCTGCAATTTTCTTTGTTCCTCTTCCCCCTCATATAAGTAAGAATCAAAGGGATTTGATCATCATCTCTCATTGTCTAACTCAACCCATTCTACAGTGATGAAATAACTTCTCACTTTGAAGTACAAAGTCTTTGATTTTGCTTTTGTCAATTAGGATCAAAGCATTTTTCAAAATCTTTAAATATCCTTTCTAAACCAATTGCAAATACCTGTTGATTGCTACCTCTAAATTGTTCCTCTAAATTGACAATGAGATTTGATATGATCTTATCATGGTACTCACCAATTTTTCTTTTGCCTGAGTCATGAGCAAGTGTTCCAGCCACACCACCCGGGTTGCAAAAGGCAAAGGCAGGGAGAGGGAGAATGAAGAAACATCTGCCGTAGGAGATCAGGTTCAAGGACATCTAAGGAACCTGAAGGTGACCAGGTCCATGGAGCCTGATGAGATGTGTATGTGGGTCCTGAGGGAACTGGCAGATGAAGTGTCTAAGCCATTAGCCGCCATATTTGAGAAGTAGTGGCAGTTCAGTAAAGTTCCCACTGACTGTAAAAAAAGAGAAACATAACCCAAAGTGGGGGAAAAAGGGAAGAGATTGGAAACTACAGGCTGGCCAGTCTCACCTCAGTGTCCAGCAAGATCATGGAGCTGATCCTCCTGGAAGTTGTCCTAAAGTATTTGGAAAATACAGAGGGGATTTGTGACAGCCGGTAAGGCTTCAGTAAGGGCAAATCACACCTGACAAATTTGGTGGCCTTCTACAGTGGGGTTAAAATGCTGGTGGATAAGGGAAGAGTGACTGGCACAGCATCCTCTGCCTGGAGTTGTGCAAAGCATTTGACACTGTTCCCCACAACACCCTTGTCTCAGAATTGGAGAGACATGGATTTGGTGGATGGACCATTCAATGGATAAGGAACTGGCATGGTCAACAGCTCAATATCAATGGAGACCAGTGACAAGTGGTGTCCCTCTGGGGTCAGTGTTGGGAGCAGCACTGTTCAGCATCTTTGCTGGTGACAGGGACAGGGGGATCGAGGGCACCCTCAGCCAGTTCACTGATGACACCGAGCTGTGTGGTGTGGTCACCACTCTGGAGGGAAGGCAGCCATCCAGAGGGACTGGACAGGCTGGAGAAATGGGCCTGTGAGAACCTCATGAAGTTCAACAAGGCCAAGTGCCAGGTCCTGCACCTGGGTCAGGGCAGTCCCAAGCACAAGCACAGGCTGGGCATGAACAGACCCAGAGCAGCCCTGCCCAGAAGGACCTGGGGGTGCTGCTGGGTGAGAGGCTGCACATGCCCCGGCCATGGCACTCACAGCCCAGAGAGCCAAAGGTGTCCTGGGCTGCATCCAGAGCCCCGTGGGCAGCAGGGCTGGGAGGGGATTCTGCCCCTCTGCTCTGCTCTGCTCTGCTGAGACCCACCTGGAGCACTGAGCACCTGGAGCACAGAGCTGGGCTCCCAGCACAGGAGGGACAGGGACCTGATGGAGCAAGTCCAGAGGAGAGACACAAGATGTTTGGGGGAATGGAAAACCACCCTTATGAAGAGAAGCTGAAAGAGTTGGAGTTTTTCAGTGGAGAAAAGAAGGCCCTGGAGTGACCTGATAGTGCCTCTCAGTACCTAAAGGGGCTATAAGAAAACTTGAGAGGGAATGTTCACAAGGGTTTGTAGTGACAGGATAAGGAAGAATAGCTTCAAACTGAGAGAGGGTTGCTTTAGATTACATATAGGAAAAAAATTCTTTACTGTAAGGACAGTGAAACCCTTGCACAGTTTGCCCAGAGAAGCTGTGGATGCCCCATTCCTGGCAGTGTTCAAGGTCAGGCTGGATGGGACTTTGAGTAACTGGTCTAGTGGAAGGTGTACCTGCCCACAGCAGAGGGTTGGAACAGGATAATTTATTAGCAGCAATAATGTCTGCAGCTGTTCCTCTTTTCTGTGTGTAAGTATCAGTTGTTCCAGTTTTAAATTTCATTGGGTCAGGAAAAGAGGGTGATGCATAGAGAACTGCTGAACAATGATCTGAGAAGAATGTAATGACTTTATGAAGACTGCATATACTTATGTCCGTGAAGTGCAATTATTACAGATTGGATTTTGTGAATTTACTGGGTGCATTCATCAAGCTTTAAAGGACCTGTGAGAAGAACAAACCTGAAGACAATCAAGTGTCTTAACATCTTTCAACAAAGCATTTGAGGGTTGTGCTTTCTCTATAACAACGCACTTCAAAGATTCTGTGTGCCAGAATGACACACTTGTGCAGTCAGGTCTTGGAATTAAATAAGAAAAAAAAGAGCACTAAAGAAAAAAACCTTTTTTGGATTAAGGAAAAGAGAGGGTGTACTTGTCAGGTGGTGTTTTCATTGGAGCAGTCTCAGGTCCTGAAGAGTTATCTGAGAGAAGCTGAAGCCCTCACTTGCTCTCAGGGAATGATGGGCCTTAGAGAAAGGGCATGTGTAAATGGACTTTTTAGGATGAGGCAATCCAAGAACCATTGTTTTCAGAGCATGCAGATACTGTCCCAGTGCTTAAGAGGAAAAGCTGAAGCCATGGAAAGCCATGGAAAGACTTAATTCAAGGAAAGAACATTTCCTTGAATTCAGACTTCTATACTTGAACACACTATTTTTGTGAACTTAATAGCATCTGCAGATAGACCACATGATTTTTCAGGTATTGGAGTATTAGTAATGGAGTATTAATTTGGGAAGGTGAAAGGTCCTTTGGGCCTTATTTCATGCATTCTGAATTAGTTATTCTGCCTTTTTAGAGATGTTTCTGGGTGTTTCTCCTGACCCAGAAGTCAGTCGGCATCATTTGACCACAAGGTACTCATTAAAGGTTTGGAGCTATTTTACCATTGGCAAGCTCTGATCCTTTAACTTTTCCTGCAGCAATCATGCTCAAGTTTATCCACTAACTCTGCATTTCTGTGGTCATTGCTGTCCTAATATCACTCCTTTTTCCACAAAGGCAACATTATCAGTTGGGCCAGAAATTTTGTTAAGAAATATATGATATAGCTGTTCTCTGGAGAAGTCCTGACAGTATTGCATCATACTCTGGTAACTTACAAGCTACTCTGAACAGCTAATGTTCAGTTTTGTTATATACTCCATGAAGCAGTGAGAGTTACAAATTTCAGGACTTCAGAGTCTTCCCATAGGCTGTGATGCTAGCTTATTCCCATGCAGAGGTTTACAGTCAAGAAATGAATGTTCTGACCTTGATTCTTACTGCCTGTGCTCAGCTCTGCTCTCATATGGAATGATTCCATATTGTGATGACAGTTTCTTACCAGTTACCTGGTTGGACTGTCAGAGCGTTTAAGGCCTACTGATATTTTCCATAAAATCAACTTGATACAAGCCTGGATAAGATACTGGAAATCAGCTGAATGCTTTGCCATCTGTGAAAGGACAGTAAAGTGCAATGGCACTGGCTGTTTGTGTCTCCTGGCCCACATCTAAGCTGTTGCCAAGCCTAAGACTAACTTTGGTTACAAAACCAGGAGTCTATGAGGAAAAGATCATGCTTAAGTTTTGCAGCACCATGGCTGTTCTTGTCTTGTCTTTTGCCTGGTCTTGAAACTCTAAATCTGCTCTCTTTACCCCTTGCAAATTTTTTTCATCTTCCTCCTCCTCCCCATATTTTCATAGCTACAGACAGAAAAGAGATAGAGCCGACAGCCAGAACAGGCTTTACAGCCTTCACATCCCAGCAGCCAGAGGACATGCTGGATGCAGGTATAAAAGTGTGGGCATCAGGGGTGGCCCCTATGAGAAAAGGTCAGGGACTGCCCTGTGCCAAACACAGCTGGCTCCGCAGCGGACCCACCATAGGATACCACTGAGCCCATCAGCCAAGCTGCTGGCACCTCTGTTAAAGCATTTTTAAGAGAGGGTAAAACATTGCATGGCAGCATGAGGAGTAATGGAAAAAAAAGTGAGAAAACTTTTTGAGCACCAGCATGTGAGAAGAAGGGAGGAGGCGCTCTGGGCATCAGAACAGGTGTTCTTTTGCATCTCGTGGGAGAGACCATGTTGGGGCAGATACCCACACAGCAGCCAGAGGAGAGACCTGTGCTGGCACAGGCTGGCTTTTCCTGAAGGAACTGTGTTGGAGCAGACCTTGAGGGACTGCAGCCCTAGGGAAGGACCTGTGCTGGAGCAGGGGAACAGTACAGGGAAACAGCACAGAAAGGAAGGAGTAACAGAGATGAACTAGTGTGTATTGACCACAACCCTCATTCCCCAGTTCCCGCGATCCAACTTAGTGGTGGGGAGTAAAGGACTCCATGAATGAAGGAATGAAGTTGAGGCTGGGAAAACAGATATGAGGAAGAAGGCATTATTTTAATTTTGACTTTGTTTCTTCTCATCATCCAAATCTATTAAATTGGCAATAAATTATATCATATTAAATTAAATTAATTTACCCATATTTAATCTATTTTGCCTGAGATGATAATAGTGATGATAACAGGTGATTTCCCTCTCTTTTTCTCAACTTACTAGTTTTTAAATTTTTCCTCCTGTCTTGTTGAAGAGGGGCATAAGAGTGGATGTTTGGTTGTTTGACAACCGACCAAGATCACCCATCTCATTTTTAAAAAAACTTTTTCCATTGCTTTGATTTCAGTCTTTTTATGATTAGCAAGAGGGCTTCCTTGGATTTTACAATAATGCTTAGATAGCCTTCATTTCTGTATGAGAGAAAATTCTCTGCCTAAGATGCAGTCTAATGGAGCACACAGGACATTTGGCTGAATCTGAATGAGATTTTACTCCAATAGCTTGTGGCAGCAGGGCTTTTTTTTTTGTATCTTTTTCTTTTTCTTTTTTTCCCCTTTTTTTATTGCTGCCTAGACTTTTTCTATTAGTGGTTTTTTTTCTGTCAAGACCAAATGAGCAGCTTCTATAATAGCTGGCAAATTATTAGAGACCCAAGAAAGACATATGTATTTCCCCTTTTCTGTCCTTACACTATGTAATCCAGTTCTACTGCCCTGTATCTTGGGCTGCCTTTAGTGCAGCTCGTGATGCACTGACTCAAAGCCAGGACTCCCTTTCCCAGGCAGTATGATAATAGTAGTGTTTGAGTGAAGAGTTTATGCTTGCAGCGTTGAATGCCTTACAAGAAAAGATGGCATGATATGACAGGGTCCCTGGCCTCCATCTGAAATAATTCTTTGGAGAAAGCAGGGGCAAAGCTGCCAGTCCTTGTTGTTCTAACTGGCCTCCTCCACTTGGCCAGAGCATCTCTGACAGCCTTGCATGTGTCTGCTTGCTAGCACACGTGTTTTTCCATAGTGATTCAAAACACATTCAGAAAGCCTTGCAGTTGATATTTCACTGTAAGAGCATGACTAGGCATGGTGCTAGCACTGATCAGGGGCTCAGGAACCACTGACTCAGGAGGGTGCCCCATCCTTTGTGGCATCTTTAAGGGTGCCTTCCTTCCAGAGCTATAATCTATCTCACTGTCTTGAAACTTTGTCCTTCCTATTAGGTGATAATGAAACAGACTCCCTGCAGCTCTGCTTCTTTTCATGGTTGGCTAAAATTTGTCAGACTGATCTTTCCAGAGGTAAGGGGATTTCTTTGCGTGTGAGGCAAAGGATGGGTAGGAGCCAATAAGCTCAGTAGTTTTAATATGCCAGAAGGAGGAAGGAGTGTTCCAGCTGGGTGGACTTAACTGGTGATTGTACTTCACTGTTTTTGAATTACAAACCTAGATGAGTTGATGTCTGTGGAAGATTTATTTGAAACGTAGTAAAAGGATACCCAGAGCTGAGTGAATAGAAGCTTTGCCTCTGCCTCCTGGGGATGTATTTACAGACCTTCTTGTATTCTTCTCCATCACATTATGGTGATGAATTCACGCACATTGTAGGCTCATGGACATTTAACTAGAGTTCTTCCTCTCCACTCCTCTTCCAGTTGTCCCTGTACTGACAATTGTTACACTCACAGTCTCTTTAGTTTAGTTTCAGACTTTTACCTTGTCCATTTATGGACTGTAGGCACTGATGTCCACATAGTAGGTGGCATTTTCAAAATTTGAACCTATCCACACAGATGTCTTAAATAAAATAAGGCAGGTGCTGTAGTCCAGCTGGATTCATGTTGTCTTTGTCTCGAACCCCAAAATGACATATTGCAGCATGTTCTCTCTCCATTGTGCAGGAGGATGCTCTGGAAAGTATAGTAAGCATTGGGCACTCAAGAGGTTTTATGTCTTGGTGCTCTCAGAGAGTGTGTTGAACGTGCAGAAACTTGCCTCTCTTCTAAATATGAGTGCCAGAAACCCTCTGGTACTTCAGATGCAGAAAAAGACTGGGCATCTTCCCATTACAGAATTTCTTCTCTTGTTGGCAGTACAAAATGTTCCCTTTTTACATAATTATGAAACTCTCTAGTGTTTATACATAAGCAAAGAATTACACCCTTTTTGACAATGAGCTGCAGGCCTATCCACTCTATAGATTGTTTTACTGCTTTTCTTTCTTCTTCTTTTTTCTTAAATCAAAACCTTATCCACTCCCTCAGTAAGCTTCCATTTTAGCCTGACAGACTTAGGTCATTAATCTTCCTGCTGTGGTCTGGAAAATATACCCAGACTCATTCCCAGATGTTTTGTTCACTTTTGTATCCAAAATGTGCACCCACTTGGTGAATCTAAAATTTTAACCCAATCATGGGTACTTTCTATTTGCAGTGACATTATAAACTGCATGTTTTTGAGATCACTTTCAAAGTCAATGCATAAATAGCTTCACTAAATAATGAAATTTGCCAACTTGAATTGTCCCAATTTGTCTGCTAAATTTATCCATCACCACCACTAACACCACACAAACACATACTGGTTTCATTTTCATATTAGTTTGTGTCTCTGCAAGGAGGATGAGAGGTAATTAGCTTGTCTTAGAGGACCAAGACTACTTTAATGAAGACTCATGTGTTTGCTAAGGAGGTCAACTGGAGGAAGACCAAGCCCCCATTTTGAAATTCTCTCAAGCTTTCATTCAGAGAGTAGCTATTTTCCTAGGGGCAACACATGGTCTGCAAAAATATCTTCACACTATGATGTGGTCCACAAACACTCACTTAGAAATCTGAAGTAGGAAGTCTAGTGTTTGTCCATGATCTAGAAATGTGTTCTTCTGGCAACTGGACCCTGAGAAATGCTGGTATCATGTTAAAGGTGAACGCTCTCTTATTTTCAAATTCTTCACTCTTATTTGTGCTGTTTATTACTTTGATTTACTTCCCTAGTCCTTCAGAACAGTGGAAAATACTTTAGAATGCTTTAAAATATCCTTGTCTTCTCCATCACAGCACCTCTGTCTGGTTAATGGCTTTTAGAAAGCTGTATGTTCTAAGTAACGTGTAAATGATATATGACATGTAATTTCATCTTTTTAGTTGCTGTAGCAACATCACACTAAACCATGCATTAGTCAGTAGTCCAGACCAGCAAATGCCTTGTTTCTAAAGGGTGGCTTACACATTATGAAGACTATTAGAAATGAATGCTGAAACAGATAATTGACTATATACGCAATCCAGCAGAAGAATGTGCACACAAGAAAGCATTACATTGAATGGGCTTAGAAATGAATCTGTTTGCTGAGCTCCATATATAAATTTTACAAACATCCCTTGCCTCCTCTTTTCATGCATGTACATATAGCAGTTCTATATACATGCAATGAAAAATCCCCATACTTCAAAGGAAGGTAAATAAAGCCCAAGAACCAGAAGTTCTTTGTGATAACCTGTGCATCCCTGTCCTGTAACTGAAATACTCAGTTACATGATATCACTGTGTTTGCCATGGGCTTTCTGTTCTTGTGTACAGTATGATGGCATGATCAGGTCTGCCTCAGGCAGACGTGAAAGGGAAGCAGTGCAGCAGACAAGTAAGTACTCCGGATCTTTCAGAGGAGTGAAATATTGATGCTGTGGTCACTTGCTGTTTTACAGTAGGAGGAATAGGTTATTGCTTTCTTCATTCTCTTCCCTAGGATAAACTTTGTGCCATTTTTCTATGTTTGCTGATCTTCTGCACCTTGCTATTTACTCCTTGGTCTGATGGTTTAAAGTTTACTTCTGGGGTTTATGTATTTCGGATATTGTTCTTCATTACTTTCATTTTGCTCAGCTCATTGTGGGGACTCATTAACAGGCTGTTGGTAAGTAGTTTACAGACCTTGGATTGGGTCAGTTTGCCCCCCATTTCTCATAATTTCTTTTCATGCCTGACTTTGCTTTGCACCCTCTGTCCTTATTGTCTGTCCTTATTCATGCATCAGACCAGGCTTGTATTCTTCTAGGTTGGGTCATTGTGCCATTAGTAAATATTTCATCATATCAGAATAAATGCATATTACTTTTCTATATAAAATTATAGTTACACAGAAAAAGAGAAGCAAACACTTAAATAAATTTAAAAAATTAATTCTTCACCTAAACAGGCCCTGCAAAATGTGCAGGTAGACCAAGAAAATTTCAAAGTAAGCCTGAGAAGCCTCAGTACTGCAGACCTGCAAAGTCAGCACAGTGTGCTGCCTGTTGTCGCCAACGGCTATAGTGTGTTTACAGACCCACAGGGCTACAGTAGAAAACATTAGAGAAAAATAGAATTGAATTTGAGGTGCAATTTGATCCTAGACCACAGGTGCTGTGATGTAAAATATCTGTCAACACAAATAAAGAAATAGGAACCCTAACATAAAATCAATATGTGGAAACCAAGTACTGATGATTTGAACTGGCATGAATTGTTCAGTTTATTTGTCAAGTAAATGCAAGACAGCTATGCCAATTATTCAAAGTGTGGCCAGTCTTGAAAGAAAAGTATTGAAGCTGTTGTTCCCTTGGTAAACCATTACATGAACAATTGGTCCATAGTTAACTTTTGTGAGTTACCATTCTTCAGAATGAGAAAGAGGTTGATGATTTGAAAAGAACTTTGTTAGCTTCAAATCTTGCTTGAAATGCCATTCTAATTAGCAAATACTTAACAGTTTTGTTTTCAAGGATGATACTGAATGTGTTATTATGTGTGCAGTTTTCACATGGTTTCTTTCATAATTTGTGAGGCATTTTCTGACATCACATTTTTGCTCTTGTTTGAAGATGTATTGCTAATTATAATGCCAGAATCATTCCAATTAATGTTGGCATAAGTGGCATTGAGAGCAGGGGGATATCTTTGGTCTTCTATCAAACTATAATTTTGGTTTTCTTTAACTGTGTGAGGTTTTCAGGCATTCTGTTTCGTTGAAAACTGTTAATTTGACTTTTATGGCGTTTTTATATTTTGCCCAATGAAGTAGAAAACTACTGTGTAGAAGTCAGGTGTCAGATTTATATGTTCTGCTAATGCTAAATTCAGTGGGATTTGTCTGTATACTGAATATGGACAACACAGAACAGAAGAGATTACTGTATCCATGGGGTTGATATAGAAGGTAAAATAATTAAATATTTAACTTAGATGACTGCTTGCCATATTTTTATTACTGGCCATGGTTAAAGATAATGATTAAAGTGCAGTAATTTACAAAAGAAGGATGCATATGAATTTTTTTTCCTGCAACATAGTTGTGTTAAGGGATTGATTAAAAACAAAGTTCATTATTGCTGATTCTTTACGTGATAATTACAAAGTTTAGTTGACTTAATTGCCTGTGGTTGCAAACCACCAGTGTCATTTCTGTATCCTTCTTTCAATGGAAAAATCATTGGCTTTCATTCACAGACACTGAAAGATTGAGCTAAAACAGAAATAAATCAAATCAAGGCTTTGCACTATACAGGGGAAAACATGAAGGCACCAATGTCTTTTGTTTTGGAATTAATTTTATTTTATGATTCAAAGCTGGAGATCTTTTTCAGGATTCATGGAAAATTTTAGTACTGAATTCGGTGTTCAGCTTTAATAGTGGACTCTGGCAATGTCATGGAAGGAGTAAATCTGAAATTAATAGAGTTTCTGAAGAAATTGAATATATGTGTTCACTGCATATATTCCTGGTAATTTTTTTTCCTATTCCATTTAGGGTTGCCATTTTTCATTCAGAGAGTAGCAGTAACACTGATTTTGACAGCAATAGTTACTGCAGACACTTTTGCAGGTTATATACATAGTCTTACAGGCTACTCAGGCTTCTTGCAGTGTCATTGTTAGAGTGTGTCTGAGCTCCAGTTGGTGCACCCACTCTTCTTGTGTAAGAGTTCTTCAAATCCAGTGCTTCTTTTGTCACATGGGGTTGTAATATCTAGCTTAATTGTAAAGAGAGTGGATAAGAAGGAGAATTTCTGGTTTTAATACAGAACCAGGAAATAAATGTTATTCACTGTTTCAAAGTACTATTAATAAATAGCTGTTGCTCTCAAAAAGAAAAAAATTATACAAACTTTAAGACACTTTAAAGATGTGTATTTAAGACAAGCCTTATCAAAATTAAAATTTTTCTCCTTGAAATATTCATCTAAGATCAGATACCCTGATCTTGCATCACACCAATCTTAATTACAAGTAGTTTAGATAAGATCCATATTTTTCCTGGTAGTCTCATTATTAGGTATCAGTATAATCAAGCAGAATAGAAGAGGATGACTTTTTAAATAATGACCTGGAATGTCTAGAAAGACTGGCTCTATTTAGCATGCTGAAAACATAGCATAATGTAGTTCATACCAACAGTATAGCTCCTCTTTTCCCAGTTACAAAATACGTTCATTATTCAGCATATTCAAGCAGAATAGAAGAGGATAACTTTTTAAATAATGACCTGGAATGACTAGAATCATACATATTATATGTATGTACATATCAATGAACAGATATTGGGTGAGTCCTAGTTCATCCCTTATTTATAGTCCTGTTTAAATAAAACCATGGTTAACAGGATCCTGGTATTTCCAAGGATTTTAGGAAGGTGAGGCATCCAGTGGCTGGAGTACTTCGTCTCTAATGATGCCACCTTTATTTAAAAGTAACCTTTTTTTCTCTTAGCAGCTTGCCCATGTTTTTTGTTCATATCTTCTGTGTGCCAGCTCTCTATAGGAAAGAAGAATGCTTGAAATTCCACGTCATGGTAATAAAAATATGTTATGTAATATCAAGTTTGTTTGTTCATAGGTATTTTATGTAGTTTCATGGTCATCTGCTTGGTGAACATCTAGATTCAGACCTGAAAGAGTTCCTGCACTGAGACAGTATTCCTCTGCATAATCTTCAGTGATTTTTTGAGAAAAAATAGATTAAGCTGACTAATGCATTTGTGACCTAATCCCATATTTGTAGCATAAAACCTAAATCAAATCTCTTGAAAATTCAAAAACCACAACAATTATTACCTCTACATGTAATTGTTTAGACAGAACGTTTTTCAGCTCTGTGCTTCAGGCAGCAGTCTTCTTTTCTGTTGTGCAAAGGGCTGGAGTTTGCATCTACAGCACAGAATTCCTTGCTGCTGAGATTTACTTCTTCATGTCATGCTTTTAGGCTACAATCAACCTCAGTTCTTAGTGTCAAGTATACTTTTTTATCTACATCAGGAGATGTTCTACATGACTTTCCTTGCTGTTTTTCCCCATAGCTTCCTTAACTTGATCTGCTGTTTTGCTTTCAGAATTGTGTTTGTCTGCATGGTGTGTTTTAGCCATTAGGGTGTTGGGATAACCAAGACAAGCTGGTGGTTTGTTCTCATTTTTCCTCTTTGATGCACATTATCCTGTGATGGAGCAGGGCTGCTTGCTATCCTATAAAGCAGCTCGGATTGGTGAGACCAGGCAAATGTTTTGTGACTGAGCAGGGTTTTGGTGCTTCTGTAGAGTCACAGAGTGAAAGAAAATTCTTTATTGCCTCACAGCCACAGAATTTATTGCAAATTTGCTTTACAGTGCTGATGTTCATGTTTCTGAGGCCTTCTTTCCTGGATGTGTAAATCATTAACAGAACTCTTGTGTCTGGTCAATAATCAGCTTATGGTTTAAGTAAATAGTGCTTACTTTTATCTAGGGCACATGGATACAGCAAAGCATAACTGTTGAAGGTTCAAATTCAGCAATACCTCCTCTCTAGTGGCAAAAATGACAGCTGGAATTTTATATTTTATGCACACAGTTCATAATAATGGTTCAAAATATAAAGACTCATTTTCCTTACAGAAAAATCCAGCTACTGAAAACAGCTCCTGCATAGAATCTGCTTAAACTAAACTTCTTTTCCTGCTTCCCCTTCTTCTCCTGCAGTCAGTGCACTCAGGCCCTTTATTTCTTTGAAGAGCATTTAAGCACCTTGTCCTCACCCTGGAGGGCTGTTCAGCCCTGCTGCAGCTACTCACAAACCCCATCCCTAACCTGTGGCTCTACTCTTTTGTGCTGTCCTGTGTCAAGATCATTGTTACTGTTCTTTCCATAGAATACACTTAGGTCAACATAAACTTTGTCATTCACTTCTTCCTAGAGCATAAAAAACATTTAAGGGACAAGTTAATACTTCATCTCGCTGGGACAGGCAGTGAAGGCTTAAATTTATAATCTGAGTTTTGTGATATTCAGGTTTATTTCTTTTGTAGAGGTTTTTGTGAAACAGTGTTATCGTTGTTGGCTTCCAAGAATACTTTCATCAGCAGTTATTTCTTCTACAAGTTCTTCCAAATTCCTTCTTAGTTTGTGATTTTCTACTTGATCCTTCTCAGCTTTTAAGGTGTTAGCTACAGGAATGCATCTCAACCTAAAGTTTGAAAAATAAACTAAAAATGCAACATTACACAAATTATTTTTGATAGCAGCTCATGTAAGAATAGTATGCTGTGCAAAAACAGTTTGCATGAGTTCACTCTAATCCTTAAAAACCTAACTGTACATCACCTTAAAAACAGACTGCAAAAGGTGGTGAAAAATGTTTTTTAAAGGAAAGGTTATGTTTTTACTTCATCTTTGTTTTTTTAACAGGAAAAATACATACAGTATTAAAATTAAAAAATACATATAGTCATAAAAGCTTTGGTAGTGAAATAACCTTCCAAGTTTTATTTTCAGCTGCATTCAATGTATTTCACTCACTGTGCCATCATAGACTGAAATAATGGTAATTTCTGTACAGGTGATGAGGTGTGAGAGAAGTTGTGAAGCTGTTGTGAAATTTGGCAGGGAAAATTGTAAGCTGTATTGACTTTTTTTATTTTTGTATTGGAATTACCTCTGTGGAGTTGAAATCAGCTGTTTAGTAAAAGAGATGCACATTTTCTCCACTTAGTTGTATAAAAAGTTCCTTATTTACCTGAATAAGGGGAAGCATCTGAAAAATTAGACCAGCTGATGCAATAAGTGCCTTTCCAGAAGATATAGTGTAGGAAAATGCAACCAGAGAGTGGAAAGAATAAGTACACAGTAACTGGCATTCAAAAATAGAGAAGGTAGATATTTCAAGAGAGGAATCCCAAGAGATCTTATTGGTCTATTTATTGTGATGAAGAGGACACTCTAAGAATTTGCTTTCAGGTTTTCATTTCAATTGTTTATACACAAAAATAGGGAGATTAATGTTTTTATCTTCAGATCAGTTTAATCACAGAAGATACTACTGGAGCTCTGCTGCATTATAATATTAGAAATTTTCGAAGCCTAATTCCAGAGTTATTGCATATAAACAGCATGGTTTTATTTAAAATAAAGATCTTACTTTTCCCATGATCTAGAATACATTCTGAGTCAGAGTGGAACTTGTTTAGCTTTTCCCAAATATTCACAAGGTACTTATATATTCATGTTGTGTGAGGAAGAGGGCATTGCACTCCCCATACAAGCACAAAAACAACATCAGTGAAACTTGCAAGGCTTATGCCTTGCATAACCAAAAACAAAAAAGGGAAAAAAAAAAAAAAGGTGGGAAAGCATATGATAATTTCAAAACCTTACTGTATTCAGTTGCTAAGTAAGGGCAAGGTGATGTCTTTTCTCTACACATCAACCTTAATTGTATCCATCCTTGAGGAAGTAACATCAGCCTCTCGCCACTGTGAAGAGAACTATAGATGTGCTCACAGGGCCTTGGGGAGTTACTTCCAGCCTTAGGGGCTAAGAACAATGAACTGATAATTTGTTATTGATATAACTGCGTTCATTTCAATAGCTGTAAACCGCTGTCCCGGTTTGAAAAGACAGGTGTCTGCTAAGGAAGGCAGAAGCCTCCCTTGAAATGGAAAATGTAAACCCCCTCCCTCCAAATTTTGAAATTAAGGCACTCAGGTAAAGATATGGGAATAGGAATAACAGTTCTTTACTAGGAAAATTAAAAATACAAATGCTATAGTACAAGAAAAGAAACCACTGACAGAGTCAGAATACAACCTGACACCCTGTGGGTCAGGGTGTTGGTAACAGCCCAATAAAATGGTGGCTGCAGTCCTTCTGGATGTTGTTCTGTTGTAGCAATGATCGTGTAGAAGGATGTAGGTTTTCCTCTGAAGGTCCAGTGGTGCTGTAGATGGGCCTGGTCTTCCTCTGGGAATCCTGTGGGAGAAGGCCCCCTGAGGTGTTCCAGATATCAGATTCTATCCAGGTAGGAATGCTTGGCTCCTCCCACTGGGCAGAGCATCTCACAATGAGACTCAATGGCATTAACCGAAGATATACTTGAGGGAGGATTGGTTGTGGAAAAGATAAAGAAAACTGCCCCACCTGGTTTTATCAGGTGGCCAATTAACAGGAGATAACTGCCCCACCTCTGACAGTTGGTAATGGAATACAAACCTCCAACTGAAGACAACCACAACAGTGGTTGTCAGTGATGTTATTGAACAGGCAAACAAGTCTTTTTCTAACAGGGCAGGAGGCCATGTGGCACCTCCTCTAACAGGAGATGGTGCCATTAACAGGAACACACTAGAGCTGGGAACATGTAGCTCTCATGAAAATGACAGAGAAAAATGCATTGCCACCTCTGCTAATCTTTTTCATCCATCACGACAGGCAGCTGCATCTGACCAAGCTCTTTCTAGTCTTGCTGATTTCAGAATTACTTTTTCCCCAAGCACAAAATGTTCTTGAATTATTTCTTCTGCACACGAAGTTTGAATAGGTTTTGTTTTAGTAGTGGGTTGTTGTGGGTTTTTTCTGCTGCTTGTTCTTGTGCAGTTTTTGGAAAGTTCATCCCAAACTGGCTAGGGAAGGCCAATGATATTACACCAGTCGAAATGTGTAGTCCTTTCCTGAGTCTATAATAAAATCCCTGATTTAAAGGTTGTTTCATTATCAGCCATTTGTCCTGAATGTGTGAGAGCCCACAGGCTGGCTCACAGTCTTTGCTGAACCCCTGGTACTGTTTATCCTCCATACTGAGACCACCTAGTCTATTTGCAACAAAGTGGATTTCCAACTGCATCCATACACAGACAATATGAACAGAGGGAAGCTGAAATACACAGCATAATAAGGCAAATAATTCAGTGCCATTATATTACTTGGTAATAGTCTCACACATAACTCTTTTTAGTATTTTGCTGGGGTTTTAGATCTGTTTGCTGTCCTAGCTGACAGTTCTATGGAAGCTGATGAATTTTTTTTTATTTAATAAAACTTATTCTAGAAAAATTAAACAGAATTACCATTTCAAGTTAAGACTGTTTTGAAGAAACAGCAGTAGCTCATGAGAATTCCTGATCTATTTCAATTTTGTTTCCTTTTGTAGAAATATAGACATTCATATTAGGTTGGTGCTGGCATACCCTTTTTCATGTAGGTCAAGTGCTTTTTTCTTTTTTTCCTGGATTGTTCACACTTAGCGAAATGTGACTGAAGGAACTGTCCTTTTCATTTCACACTTTTCATTTGCTTCCAAGATGGAGAAAGGGCAACAAACATCATAGACTTAATATGCAATTACTGCATCAGAAAGACTGCCTAAAAATCAGAGGAGGGCTCCAAGAAAATAAATGGTTTGGATTACAACAAGACAGTGACAGTGGGACAGTAGAGCTATAAACAGAAAGCAAAAATACAGGCCTCCATTTTGATGGCAGTATTCCAGTACCTGCCAGGAAGTCGCTGGGAGGATGAGGTCTCTGCATGGTAGGCAACAGGCATATGTTGAAATAAGAGAGGTTCTCACTGAGTATCAGGTACTGCTTGTTCACCCTAAGGACAGTCAGGCAGTGGAACATGCTGCCTCAGAGACATTGTGCAGTACCCATCTTTTAAGATTTTCATGCTGTGAATAGATAAACCCAGAGCAACATGTTCTGGTCTCATGGGTAAGTGCCTTCAGCAGATGATGGATTAGAGATCCTCCGGAATGAATTATTCTTTAGTTCTGTGGGTTTGTGCTGTTCTGCTAAACCTTAACAGGTCCCATGAAATTTAGGTGACACTGCTGGGTCTTTCTGCTGCTTTTGTTTTCAATTTTTAGTGCATTTTTTTTACAGTCTGCTTCCAGACACGGTCTTTTTCTGTGTTCAGCATTTACGGAATTAAATGATTCCTGTGTGCATGTCCCACACAGTTACTTCTGCTTTTTTAATCCTTCATTAGCAGGGCTGTCAGTAAGAAGTAGCTTGTACTTAGATGATCTTTTCAGTCTTGGCAATAAGATTTACCTGTCATATCTAACTTAGTGTAATTCAACACATGCAGGAGAATATATGGATGTCACAATTCTTAACCTTGCAGGTCTGTTTACTCAAACTTTTAAGCTGCAAATGTTCACAGGATTTCATGGAGTTCTAAACAAACATGTACTTGGTTTTCCACATTCGACATTAAACAGCTGTTCTAAGTCTAGAGTTAAGGTCACCGAGCTTTTTTGGCTTTCTTACCTGTGTTCAGACAATCAGTATTGATTGCTCTTCAAGAACATTTTTAGAACATGTTTTTAGGACGTTTCTTTTGAAAAAAAGTTAAACAAATACAAGCTTCTGCAAGTCTAATTTGACAAACAGAAATAGTTGGCTAATTTCAGGATGGCAACACCACAAGTCCTTATATGCAAACTTTCAATGTTTAATATGCAGCTTGTGAAATATAAATTAATTGCCAAGAATTTGATTTCTCTCTAAAAAAAATTTAAAAGGTTACTAATTTGGTCCCTTTTCCCTTACTACAGTCTTTCTCAGCCTCACCTCCCTTCTGCATGTTCACATGTACGGACACACACAACAGAAGACAGTTTCCTTTTACCTTTGTCTTCCACAATTCTACTACAGCTTGTCCTCTCTTCTTTCTCTGCTGGGGTCTTTCCTTGATCCTCTTTCATTCTCCCTCCACATCTTATTCTGCGTTCATCTGAACAGACAACTCCATCTGTCTTCTCTGTAGTGACTGCCAAAGAGCCTACAACTCCAAACCTTTCCTTCTGACTTTTGTCCAAGCAAAACTACTGGCCTGTCTCTTTGTCATTTCTTTGTGAATTTGTCACCAGCAGAGCAAGCTAGGCAAGGCTCAAAGACAGTTCCTAATCAGTCACACAAACCTCTTTGTTTTTCATGTTCTTCCTTAACTTCTGTAGCAGTCTCAACCACCCTGCCAATTAAGCAGCAAGTAATTTTTCACATGTGCTTTCAGATCCAGTCTATCTTGCACATTCTTTTTCATTACTATTCTAAATTGTTGTGTTTCCTTCCCTCAGATCTCTTCATGTATTTTACATTAAGCTGCCACTAAAATAAAGAGAAAATTTGAGCAAGGATCAAGCAAACCTCATTCCTTTCCATCCAAGTACCTTAAAGATGAACCTATAGTTAGAGTCTGTCCTGGTTATACTTTCTTTCTGTCACTTTAACTCTTGCATTCTCAGCCAGAATGGAAAAAAGAGGACTAGAGAACAATTCTAGCCTAGATTAGTACATGCCATAAGAAATAAAATATTTGGGACTGATTTTTCTAGAATGAAATGATAATTTAACTTATGCCTCCTGGTTTCTAGGCAAGTGACCAAACAAGTCCGTTCTTATCCAAGAGAGACAATAATTTGTAGTCCTCATGTTTTTTAAAAGCCTATGCTCTTTTTGCAGGTGGCAACCCATAAAAAGAGAACTGCATGATCAGAGTGAACAGAAACACTGTTACAGACTTACCAGAAAAAATAAAATTAAACTTAAAAATAATTACTAAATATTTAGAACATGAAATTGCTATTGGTTTACTAAGGAAGTAAGGTTAACTGATCTCACAGTCTATAGGCCCATTCCTTCAAATATTTTATTATACTGTTCTCCAGTATAAATCATCTATACAAGTAGATTAAGTTCCCAAACAATTTTTTTTTTTCTGAAAATTGTCAAATGAATGGAACAGAGATCTCTAATTAGTGTTTCTGCTGATGTGAAAGGAAGATTGTGCAGAATTTATTTAACATGAGGTTCCTTTTGGGAAAAGTCTGTTAGACTGTCAGCATATACATGCTGGCCATTCAAGCCAACTTGTGTAGAAGGCACCCACTGACGTAAGTTTATCTCCAGCCCAGCCACAGCCTTTCAGTCTCTTGACCAGTGAAGTATAATAGAGGATATCAGGAGGAAGGAAGCTAGTGTTAAAGTGGCAAGGTGAAATAACTTCTTAGAAAATCAGGCTTTTTTAGTTCCACTGCATGGAAAAACATGTTTTTTCTTCCAGGCTGGTCTCAGCTTTAATCATGTGTTATTGACGCATTTCAGAGCTTAACTTCTGTTGAGTCAGTATTGCAAAATTGTAACTAAGAGAGCTTTTGTTCTCACAAAATTACAGACTTACTATATTCAAGGGCACAAAGTGTTATCAGTGGCCAAGAAGTATTCAGTGCAGCTGAGGGTGTAAGGAATAAGCAATGTCCCAAGCCACTCATCATATCCTGACACCATCAACAAAGGTTAATACCACTGTGTAGAATGGAATTATTTGAAAACAATTCTGTTTCATACCAGCTGTCTGTGATTCAAACCTCATCTCCTGGCTTGAGAAGAGGGATTGTACATTAATCATTACAATGACCAGGATGAGTATTTTCTTCCTCCATGCTGCCATGGTAGAGCTGGCAGAGAACCCATTTCCTCAATTCACAATGTCCTTAGTCAGTGTATTGGTTTTGTGTGAGAAGGGTTTTGTAGCAGCAGAGGACAGGTGGGATTACAGCTTCTTCTGTGTGAAGCTGTCAGAAGCTTCTCCCACATCCAACAGAGCTAATGCTGGACAGATCCAAGATGGACCCACTATTGGCCAAAGCTGAGCCCACCAGCAACGGTGGCAGCACGTCTGGGATGAAAACTGCTGCACACCCAGAGAAGGGAGAGAGGAGTGAGAATGTGTGAGAGGAACAGCTCTGCAGACACAAGGTCAGTAAAGGTTGTGGGCAGGAGCTGCTCCAAGAGCCAGAGCAGAGATTCCCCTGCAGCCTGAGGTGCAGCCCATGGTGAGGCAGCTGTGCCTCCCCATGACACAGGGGGGGACTGGAAAATCCCACACTGGAGCAGGTGGATGCCTGAAGGAGGCTGCAACCCCAGGGGAAGCCTGTGCTGGAGCAGACTCCTGGCAGGACCTGTGGCCTGTGGAGAGAGCAGCCCACACTGGAGCAGGTTCCCTGGCAGCACCTGTGACCCCACAAGGGGCCCACAGTGGAGCAGCCTGTTCCTGAGGGGCTGCACTGTGTGGAGGGGACCTGTGCTGAAGCAGTTCAGGAAGAACTGCAGCCCATGGAAAAGAGTCATGTTGAGTAGGAGAAGTCTGTGGAGGACTGTCTCCCATGGGAGACACCCCAGAGGAGAAGAGGAAGAGTGTGAGGAGTCTTTCCTATGTGATAAACTGACCACAACCCCCACTCCCCATCCACCTACCCTGGTGGTGGGGGGGGGAAGATAAGAAATTGAGAGTAAAGCTGAACCTGGGTAGAAGGGAGGAGCTGGGGAAAAGTGCTTTAAGCTTTACTTTTCTTTCTCATTATCTTACTCTGAATTGATTGGTAATATTTTAAACTCATTTCCCAAAGACGAGTCTATTTTGCCTGTGGCGGCACTTGGTGAGTGATCTCCTCCTGACTTATCTGGACCCAGAAGCTTTTCCTTGTGTTTTCTCTCCCCCAACAAGCTGAGCAGGGGAGTGACAGAGCAGCTTTAGTGGGCACCTGGCATCCAGGCAGGGCCAACCCACCACAGTCAGGTGCTCCATTCAGATGTCATAACCTGATACTCTTTTGATCATAAAAGCAGGGGCCTTGGCTTGGTTTTAGTGTCAAACATAATTGTGTAACTTAAGCTGCAGGAAAAACAGACCTGCATATTTTGTAGGTGCTACAAAGGACAAAGACTCTCGTTCTGCAGCAATAAGATGTGTGCTTTCAGTCTAGAATTTTTATAAAATTATTATCATTAAGACATTCTGGGATATAGTTTCATTGCAATCAGTGAAAATGACACTCAAATAGAAATGCCAAGCATGTAGCTCTTGTTAGGGGTTACCAACCTGAATGCCAATGGAGGGAGAGAAAAAAATACCAAGAAATGACAAAGCTTTTATTTTCCATGCAGTTAGCCAAACACAAACAGATGAACTTTCTGAAGAATGACAGTTTGTTCCCAGGTTGAGAATTTATACGACTTACTTAATGGTTTGGCTGTAAAGTCAAAAATAAAGTGGTTTGTAAAGGAATTTAGTCATTGGCTGATGCCTTTGTTATGAGCAGATTTCCTCTTAAAAAGGAGTCAGATTTTGACTAATGGAAAAAGATCATATAAAATAAAATAAGAGATTCAGGATTAGAACCAGAATTTTCTGATCCTCCATGCCAGATCTTATACATATACACCAGTGGAAAATGAGCATTGCAGAGCTCTAAAGCAAAGTTCTTCTCAGAGCTGGCCTCATTATCTCTCCCTTTCTCACTCAATGTAATTAATTGTACATTTCAGCTTTATTTTCCAAGTGTTGCCCTGAAGGGTTTGAGGCTAAAGCACCTGGAGTTCTATCTGGAGCTCCCTAGTAGAAAAAAACATGGGCATACCACAGTAAGTCCAGAAAAGGATGTCTAAGATAATGAAGAGATGGAATCGTTCTACCAGGAAAACAGACCTTTCAGGGGAAATTCATCAATGAGTGAATGGGGAAGTGAAGTAGATTAAGCCAGGCTTTTCCCAGTGGCATCCAGGGAAAGGACAAGAAACAGCATGAACAGTAGTACAGGAAAATGCACTTAAACGCAAGAAAAAACTTATCTACTGTGAGGGCAGTCAAACAGGGGCAAGGTCTGTCCAGAGAGCTTGTGAAATTTCTGTCCTTGGAGGCATTCAATGCCCAACTGGACATGATGCTGAGCAAACTGCTCTAGCTGACCCTGCTTTGAGCACTGCAAGGGACTAGACATTCTCCAAAGGTCTTTTAACTTCATCCATTCTATGATTCCTTGAAATATTTGCTAAAATTTCTGCCACTTGGATATTTTTTTAGTTATTTACAACAAAATCACTACTACCAATAATTCATTTCATGATAATCTTTTCAATCTGAAGTCCTCAAAGTATCTTGGAAACATTATTTTCAATCACCTTGGAAACTTTAAGTGTAGTAAGGAAGACACACATCTCAGTGAGATACCCAGCAGTTTTGCAGATGAACAAGATGTCAGAGACTCAGCTATTGGAAGGGATGGAGTAAAACCCTGGAGCTCAGTTCTAATTCTCCCTCTTCATCAGCAGAACATGCGCATGCTTTCTGATACTCCCTTCTGTCTTCTCAAACTGTAGGATGATATCTGGAAGATTTGGTGTCCACCATGATGGTCTGCTCTCAATTTTTTTCCCCTCCTTTTATGTGGAGTTTTGTATTTCACAACTCAAACTTCCACAGTGGAAGCTACAAATAATGCCAGATCTTATGCAGGAGCAGCAGCACATGTCTAAACTGAGACTCTAGTTTCAAAGAGTTCCTACCAATTTCACTTGTGGACAACGTAGAGAATTGCATCTTGTTTTAACATTTTCTGTTTGTATTTCCACAGCTGGTTTTTATTGTTGGTGCAGCAGTACATTCTGCTGGTGGTTTGCATCTCCATTTGATACATTTACCCCATAATTGCTCTGTCATGGTACCAAAAGAACAAATTATTTCCCATCCCTTTTAGTTTCTAGTAAAGAATTGATTGTATATATTTAATGCACTAAGTGGCAAAATGCATTAATTCAGTGACATAACACTGATTTAATGTTAAAGTGTATAGTAGTGAATTTAATTCCATAGCAAAACAGACTCTGAGAGCCTGTTAATAAGCCTTCAGATTCCTGAAGAATAAAGGGTCATACTTTGTATAGTTGTGTGTACTTGTTGACCTGGAGATTTTCTGTTTTTCTATATTGTTGTATACACATAATTGTGTAACTCTTCTAGGTATACTCAGGTTAAAAAAGTAAGGACTCTTGCTCAAGTTAGAGATTTTGAGACCTAAAAAAGAGTCTGTGACCTTTTCCTTTCCTACACATCTATGTATATGTCAGTGTTTTCAAGCACCTGTTTCATCTTTCAAAGAACAAACTTTGTTTATGTGATTAAAGAGCTGTTCAGTAAGAGTGGGAAATTGAAATAATGGAGCAGATTTTGAAATATAGGGTGTATCAACAACTTGCAGAACCACTGTTCTTTTTCATGCCTGGAGGAGGAATGTTACAGAAATCTCTATTAAAAGCACCGTCACCTTGATTTCTTTTTCATATCAAAGACTAAGTGGGCTGTGAGCAGTGGCTAAATGTCGCTGTGTTTATTTAACCTTCCAAAGCTGGGGTCTATCTCTTATCTGGATAGAGTAACGTATCATTCTGACTGCACATAGTGCTTTCTTGAAGGGCAGCAACATATCCATACATGGGGTTAGTGCTGAGTGTTCAGATCTGTATGCCTGTGGCTGACTCTAAGTCTGCGGGATTTTGGGCATCTGTGCCTACAGAGGAGTTCACACTGTGCTCCAGAATAGAGAATTGAGGTAGGCTGTAGGCTTTGGAAGCAGTTTAAGAACACCACAGAGGTGGCTGTTGAAATGAAAATATTCTTATTGTGTTTGTTATTCAGCAGCATTTATCTGTGAAGAATAATTGATCTGTATTGTTGAACAGTTAATAATTTTTGTACCAATCAATATACTATATAGAACATAACTATGCAAATGTTTAAATGCAGATGGGACTCTGAAAGTGAAGTAAAAATAAGCTTTAAGAAAGCTGAGTTTAAAAAGCAGAGAAATGGTATTTACAACCCGATGGAATTCCATTATTCACTTGGTCTACTTAAAATGTATGTTCACATCTAAAGATTTCAAAATGCCTCAATTACCCATCCATACTGTCAACAACAGATATGCTCTCTTAATGTTCTACTGCTATTTGTGTCTTGAAAGACCATCTTGAGCTAACCTCAAAACCTGTTCTTCATCCAGACAGCAACTTAGCAAACGGAGTTCCCTACTCTCTCTCAGCTGCATCTGGGACAAAACTCTGTAGGGCACAAGGGAAATTGCCTCTTCCATGCACTTTTGTGGCTGGTTCTTAGAGTGTTAGTATTTTCTGTGAGCTCAAGTCCAGAGAAGAGCAACTGAGTCAGTGAAGGGTCTAGAGAGTAAATTCTGTGAGGAGTGTCTGAGGGAGAAGGGAGTATTTATCCTGAAGGAAAGGAGGCTCAAGTGGGGACTTACCACTCTCTGCAACTCCCTGAAAGGTGAGTCTAGCCAGGTGGGGGTCAGCCTCTTCTCCCAGGCAGCAAGTGACAGGACAAGGTGAAATTGTCTCAGGCTGTGCCAGTGGAGGGCCAGGATGGATATCCAGAAGAATTTCTTCATGGGAAGAGTTGTCTAGCATTGGAGCAGGCTGCTCAGGGCAGTGCTGAAGTTGCGTAAGAAATGACTGGACATGACACTCCTGAAAAGGTGGAGGTCAGTCACAGGTGGGACTCGATGTTCTCAGAATTCTTTTCTGAGCTGCTTCACATCTGTCTTGTTCTGTGTGCTGGTGTTCGTCACCCAAGCCTGGTTTATTGACAGCCTTGTCAGAGGTGTAACCGTCTGCTGGAAGCCCAGATTTCAAATGGAAGCAGACCTTAAGGAAGATAGAAACCTGAACAGTTTTGGCTCAAGGTTTCTACCATGCCCAGTTTAACAAAAAAAAACCCAAACAACAACAACACCAACAAAAAAAAACAACCAAACAAAAAAAAAAAAAAACCAAAAAAAAAAAAAAACAAAAAACAAAACCACAAAAAAACCCCCTGAATTTAATTTGAAAGTCTGGTGCCAGGATTTGAACTGTGTCAGATCATATATTCAACATACTGCCAATGGGGCAAATCAAAGATTAAATTAAAAGAGAAGTTTAAACCATGATTGTGTTAGTCTTCTATTTTTCCCTTTAAATTATATAAAATATGCTGTGACCTAGGGCATGAAGCCAAGCAGACTCAGACATATGAACATAAAGGCATCACTGAAAAAACAGCTTGAAAAAATGCAGGTAATAATAATGACTAAAGGGTGGATCCAAGTTTCAATAGAAATTACTTTTATATCAACTGAAAAGGTCAACCTTTATGCAAGCAAGTATTTAAAAGCCTTGCTGTTATTACCTAAAGTAATACCCACAGTTACAGCATTTTTCCTCCTGCCATTTCATAAATGTCAGCATAAGGTTTTTATTCCAGGGATTGTGGAAGAAATATAGTGGATTACACACAAAATGAATGTTTTTACCATTTGAAATATGATTGGGTAACTGGGTGCCTACAAAAAACCTAAAAATTAAAGTTGATTGTATTGGGATATGAAACAAAATGGGTTGATGGTAATTATAGAGGCTGATAATTGATTTCTAGTGATCTAAATTACTATGCTTAAAATTATATCAGTTCTTGCTAGTTTGCCGCAATGTACCATTAAGTCCACACTACAGAGGGCAAGCATGAATGTTTTTGATGCTTATGCCTTTTCTTTGATTCCTTGTAGATATTAAATACTTCTAAAATAAATGTCATTGCTATTTCAAACTTATTAACTTCAAATTTGGGTGTGGGGGACATTATGATTTTGTGAAATAGCCTTTGGATTAAAAGATGCAGACCTGACATTTCAGATGCTTGGGCATAAAAACCATTGATTTTGTCTACCTGCAGTTACTGCAACTTTTTAATTTTGGTTTCAGTTTCTTTTAGGTAAAAATCAGATGGTTTTGCTTGTAATTAGCTCTGAAAGTATCTCTCCAATACCCCCTTCCCACCTTCCCCTTTGGCCCATAAGTTGAATGTGGATTTATAACCTTGAAGAAACCTGCTGTTTCAAAGGCAGAGGACACCAGCATTGACTCCAGTGTTCCAAGGTTAAGTCATGCACAGTGTAATGAAGCCTATAAAACTTGGTAATTACTGGTACACACTGTAGATCCAATTTGAGATTTTGTGCAAATAAGAAATTTCACAGCCACTGATGCTGTACTATACACAGTGAATCAAGAATATTTGCTGAAAAACAAGTGTTGCCTAATGCATTGATACATGCTCTAGCCAAAATTTCTTCATTTTATTATTTTTTCACCAAATAGCAGAAGTGTACTGGAGAAAAGTGTTAAAATAGATTTTGGTCTAGTGTAGAATGTATTTTTTAATCCTTGAAATATTTTCTTCTCCAAATTGTTAAGTAGCTGTTTCTTCATTCTTTAACCAAGAGTGCAAACTCCAAAGAGGAGCAGGGCAAACTGCTACATTCATGTTAAACTAGTTGGGCAGATTTTTTGATACAGCAGAGGTAAGAGAGAAGCATTTTTTTTTGTCTAAAACTAAATACTATCCATAGTCTGAAACCTAATATTCCATAGTTAGTTGATCTATTAGTGAAACTATTTTTTGCATTTGCTGCACCATGAAGTTTCCTCTTTTTCTGCAAAATTAATTTCTTCAAATAGATTCTTGATACATGTTAATTTATGGTTAGAAATGCAAATATTACCAGTCATCAATAGCAGAAAGTGCTGTCATTGCAATTCCTAAGGAGCTGAGCAAATGAGGTAATGAATGAATTGGTTAATGAATGAGTTAATTAATGAATTTACCTTTAACCTCCAGAGACTGCAGTGTTAGTCATAAACAAGTTAGTTGTAAACAAGTGCAAGAAAATCTCACAGCCTGCAACCTCAGGGTCATTTTCTTATACTTCAAAACAAAGGAAAAATCTAAACCACAATTCACCATAGCTGAGAATCTCTAAAGCTTATCATCCTGAGTTGAAGATGGGGAGTAGAGCAGGTTAGTGCTATACTTCACTCAGTTTATAAATTCATTGTAAAGAAATCATAAGGGAAATTTGTACTCCTGATCAAAGGGTGAATCCAATTCCCTCAGAATGCATATTTCAGCTTTTAGGAATGTCAGTATTCTTCCACTGCTAAACTTTTTTTTTTTTCCCTGGAAGATGACAATCTATATAGAACTTAACAGGGTTGTGACAGAGCAGTATTGATATTATTACTGGTTTAGCATGTAGAAGAATTCACAGTAGCTTGAACATTTGACTTTCTGTATAAAGACTCGCCTCATGAGGACACTGTGTTTTCTACAGACTTTAGAGATAAATGCCACCTATCTAAACTCCTGTAAAGAATAATCTGTTTATAAAATGTGTTAGACACAAGTCTACTCAGAAGTTAGGTACCCAAGTAGATCCATAAAATGACACTAAGATTAGATGTAGGGATCATAAATATACCTCTGCATATCCACGTTATTTCAGCATTAAAGGGGTGTAATGCTTTTAAGAGTGCCAAAACATAATTATTTTAAGCTCAGCACACTGAAGGCTGAAGGTTTACTATTGTTGTGTTCCCATTATTGTCAGCAACTTCTCTCAAATAATTGGTTTTAGATTGACCAGGATAACATTTTTTCATTCCTTTAGCTAACCAATGGGCACATGTACATGGCATCAATGGTGGGCTTTAGCATCCAGCCACAAAGCTCTTTTACCAACAAGTTTGAAGCTTAGGGAATATGTTTGAGAAATGTTCATGCTCACAAATAATAGGACAGTGAGTGTTTTTATCAGTTTTATTGGAGTAGTAATTTTTGGTAATTGCGCTCTTTCACAGAATAACTATACAGTCACTTAAGCAATTCAAGTGTAAGTATAAAATAAGTCTCAGAAAAACACAAAGAAACAATTCCTTTTACAACCTCATACTGAAGACCTCCTGAAAAAGAGAACACTGAAACAGAAGACAATTGTTGTTCTCTGCCCCCATGGTTAATACTGTTAATTTCTAAGCATATTTGTGACTGAAGAAGAAAATTCACTCCCCCGCAGCCAGGTTCTTTCTTTTAGAGTCTTAGCACAGTCACAAAACTTTGAAGAGAGTCTCCAGACTCAGCCAAAATGGGCTGTCCCACTACAAGGGAATAAAGAAACTGCTCTAGAGCTATGGTCACAGCTTTTTTCAGCATTGGCCCACTGATGCTTGCAGGTATTAGGATGCAAGAGATGCTTCTCCTCCATCCAACCCCACAGCCTGAGTTCACCTAGAAAAGGCTACTTGGAGTCAGCATCCAGTGGATGGAGCTTTGCAACTCATATGGGATCATGGAATTCATTCAAAGTTACAGCTTCATCTGACCTTCTACTGCCTGGTCCCAATAGATCATTTCTTCTTTCCCACTTCTGTGTCATTCCTCATTGTCTTATTCCCACTAACCTCTCACACTAATGTCCATCCCTGTCTACATTCAAGGTCCTGTTCCTTTGCTTTCTCTAAAGTTTTCAACATTTTGATCTCTCTGCAATATACCTCCTCACCTCTACACCAGCATCGTCCCCCAGAAATTTCAAAATAGCAAGATTTTCATGCCATTGCATTACTCATTGAAATTCTGTGTATAGTTAAAAATTATCTGAAATTTTTCATCATAACATGGTTTTATTGGAAAACTGGAAAACCTACAAATATTTGATTAGATTTCAGAAAATATGCTACTGGAAAACTGCAAAACAAAATGCTTTGTTATTTGGTGACACTTGTCCATTTTGGAATTTTGAAAATTTTCATTCACTGACTTTGGTTGAAAAAGAATTTGTGACATTCTGAAATTAATTTTCTAAAACTGATCATTCATAGACAGTTTCCAGTTTATGGGATATTTTGAAAATATTTTACCAATAAAATAATCTTTCGTCTCAACGCAAAAATATGCAAGTTTGACCTGCTTTTTAGATCCCTTTTTCCCATGTTGTATTATTAATTACTACTTATATTTTTAGTTCTTAAGAGCAGGAACTCTTCTTTGTACAGTACCTAAGACAGCAGGATTCCGTCTTTGTTCTCAGGACTATCATAATAAATATGATTTGAATAGTAGAAATACTTGGATGAGAGTCATTGGTCTGGTTACAGCAGAAGGTTAAGGTTACTCTATCATGATCCTTTCCAATCAGTGATATGATGAAGCCAGTGCTTATGGCACTGTTGCATCTTCAGTAAAAAACACATTTTATGTCAGTCACATGTAGGGACATGCCACTAGTTCATAATATCACTTCCTGACAAAGGAAGTAATGAAAGCAGAATAAAATTTGCTGGAAGGACAGAATTGTATGTTTTGATGTATTACCAAGTAGTAGAAGATTCTATTTAGCCAATCTTGAGTCAAACAGTATTCCCAGCATGCACACTCTCAAACAGATTTCTGTCCTCTCTAAAGCAGAAACCATTAACTGAGCTCTGTCTTTAAACTACATTTCACCTTATGCCATGGTTGAGTAACTGCAAACATTATTTCTGCCATATTCAGCTGCACTTTATTAATGCCCTTTTAAATATGCACATTAAAAAAACCCCTGTTTATCGCCCTCAATTAAATCTGTTCCTCTGTAATGGCATAATGTCTAGCTGCCAAATAACTTCATGGTGTTTTTATTGCACTCATTAGCTGTACTGAAATGGAGCCAAACAAGAGAATACCCTGGTAACTGAGTAATAGGTCTTCCCACCTGGTCTCTGGGAGATACAGACCATTCTTATTGTTAGTTAGAAAAGACTCTATTTTGTTTAAAATTGTTTACAGACAGATTTTGTTAGAAAAACAATGATGAAGTCAGTGTTTTCAAAGTTAGTTACCTAATATATAAGTAGTTTTTATTGCTCTGGCGGATAAGTTGCCCATCTAAATTCTTTCTTCACAGAATAGTGTATGGCAGAGAGCAAGTATTTTTAAAAAGTAGGGGTTTTTTGACATTGCATGCCAGTGTGCTAGAGCCAGATCAATCAGGCAGCCCTGTAGATGTGAGGCTGCTGTAGGTCCCTGACCTCAGTTTCTGCCAGTAACAAAGCTGAGCAGCTGCTCCCAGTGGGTGGGTACACGGACACAAAACCCACACAGGGGCCACGCACATCGACAAAGCCCTAACATGTAGATCTACATATATATGTGTGCATTTGCACATAAAGAAATGGATTGCTCCAGTAGCTACTTGCAGATATTTAGCTGAACTAGTAGCAGGTCCCAAATCTTCTTGCTCTCCCCAGCTGTGTAAGATCTGCATTTGAACCTGGAGGTTTGCGATCCAACTCTTCCTTCACTGGCTAATCCAGTTGAAAGTTCAGTGGCATCCAAATGTACCACTCAGAACAGTCCACTCACACAGGAGAGAGAAATAGGGTTTAATGGGATTGCAGGGTAGACTACAATGATCAGGCACACATTTCAGTCTGACAAGCTACCAGTTTACACTGAACTCAACTGTTTATTCCCTTTATTTCCCATTCTTGTCTCTCCCCAGTCCACTTTGAACCTTTCCTTTTCTCCCCAGAACTTTCTTCTACTGCATCCCTTAAGGAGTGTTCTGCTTCCTTCAGTCAATGCCTCAGTGGAGAAGGGGATTTGTTTGGTGGGCTACACATGAGGACAATGGTCTGACTGTGCTTTGGTAGTCAGGTGTAGCTCATTCCCTGCACCTGATTTTCACTGATGGGATTGCTAGAATTCCTCCCCCAGCTCTCTCAGTTTTTATCCTATTGTGTCCTGGCTTGTGCAGATGTTGATTAGCTTTTAATCAAGTAGCCTAGCACAGTCTCCCAGTAAATTTAAACTGCATCTGAAGCTTATTGCTACAAAATTTTGTTTGAAATAGGTAAAGGAAAGCATGTAAAGTATTTTACCACTGCCTCTATCACCCTCAATGTTTCAGTGTATTTACTTAGAGTGTCAGTATCTTCAACAGCTAATACAAAGAGTGACCTTTTTTTCTCTTTATGTTTTAAGAATAAAGTAGTGATACTCTCAGTAATATGCTAGTCTTGGAATATTTGTTTTTTGACTTATCAAGTAATCCAACATTCATGAAAGAGAGGAATAAAAAGTTTCCTCGCATACATGAATCCCCTAGGTATAAAATTAAATTTTATACTTTATGACTATGCTATATATCAAAAATACTTAAAATTACTATAAGAAGATAGTGATTATGGAGTTGGACTTGGTAGTTGGTAGAGATGAATGTATTTCAACTTCTAATGTAAATTCTATCTTTGAGTGTCTAAAATTTTACTCTTTAGAGCTTATGATTTTCTTTTCTGTAAGAGACTGCTGTAAAAATAAATCCTGAAATTATGGCTAAACATACAAACCATGAAGAAAGAAAACTGAATATTCAGGAGATGTGAGACTGGTAGAGAAAGATTACTACTGTTAGCTAAAGCATTAGCTTTGTTTTTGTGGGAAAACAAAGGCAGTAGATGTGGTATTTAGAGAAGAAAAATGGTAGAAAATGATCAGGTTTTAGCTTTTGTTATGCTTCTATGAGTCTGTTGGGCATTCTTTACCTTGGTTCCCCGTCTGTAAAGTAGGGATAATGGTAATTTCTTCTCTTGGCTTCTTTTTTTTTTTTTCTTTTGGTCGGTTTAGGTAGTGAGAGTTCTTAAGAAAATTTCAAGCTCAGTTCTGTAAAATCAATAGAAATTAAGAGCATAAATACTATGATAGAGGTGTGAGGGTTTAAACTATTTTCATGAATCTGGGGGTTTGTGACTTTCCTTTTTTAAAATTGACTCAAGTCTTTCAGACTGAGGAACATATCTCCATGGGTGAGGAAATTTGTTTTGTTCATCATCACATCTTAACTGTTAATCAAAGAAAGGACTGCCAAGGGTTGTTAGGAGGTGACTTCAGAGAGAAATTTCGGAAATATATATTATAAGCTCGTATATAGGCTTTTCAGCTGAAATCTAAAAGTCCTTGCCACTGCTCCCATTTTATGCAACATAGAAATATGAAATCCTTGGTCTCAATAAATTAACTGAATATCTAGGTTTATAGCCAGCATCAGGTACTAGGCTTCCTCACAAAGTACACCACAGAACCTGTGTGCTTAAAGTTGCCAGCTGGAATCAGTCACAAGAAATTCAGATCTTAGACATGCCTGAGCTCCGTATCTTCTCTGGAGCCTACATCCCCCTGAAGGCAGTACTGGGTGCCTGAGGGATTCAGAGACATCCAATTAGGGCTCATTCAGAGAGGGGAAGCAGAACTCTGGTCACACTGCACATCTACGGCTTTTAATTTGCAGTATAGTCTCAACCATCACCGTCAATCAGAAACACATCGGGCCATGGTGCTCAGGCCATGGCGAGGAACATGTATCCCTGTTGGCATTTGTGCTCTCAGTGTGGGAGGGCAGACTCCTGCCCTGTCCACAGTACAGCTGAATGTTCTGGATGGTCTAACAGACTGTCACATTCTGGCTTTATTGAGTTCCTTTTTTTTGTATTTTGTTTCATATATCTGTAGTTCAGCCTTTCAAATGATAATAAACTACAATGTTTTGAGATCTCCTTAAACTGTCTTCCCCTGGGCCTGAAAGATGAACATTGTTTATCATCATGACTAATGCAAATGTCAGAATTTTTCAGTAGAGATTGGTAAAGTACTTTTGGCTTTTGATTTCTTTAGCCACAGAAGCAGAACTTGTGTTGCACATAATGTCATTGCCAGTGGCTGATACACAGTTGTTTCTGTTCCTGCAAGCCTGAAAATATTGCAGATAGAAAATTTTTCCATCTGTGCAGAACTGAGCAAAGACTTCTGTGTCAGTCTCAAGAAATTTATCCACCAGCAGAGCCAAGAAAGAACGAAAGAAAAGAATGCAAGAACTAAAAGTCAATTAGGACAAGGACATGTCTCTCTCAACTCTGCTTCACAGCACCTGGTTTAAGTCCTGGTGTTTAGCTTTCATCTTCATCTAGTAGCATTGTCAGCACATTTTTCAAACCTACAATTTCATTATATTATTAATTCCAGGGCAGAATTATTTTACAGGAATATCTCACTCTTCTGTGCATTCTAAAACACCAGTAATAGTTTCCATTTCCATCAAGGAGCACTGTATTCTGGCATGTGATGCACAGCTGTTGAATACTATCTAACAGCTGTGTTAAAAGGCAGAAATTCACATAGAATGTCAAAATGCAGTAACTTGGTTGGAATTAAATCAAAACTTTCAAAAGGAGGTGTATGATTTTTTAATTATCAGTTACTCAGCCCTTGGTTTTGGATCACATTGTGGCAAATTAATGTCCACTGCATCCCTTATAAAAGAATGCATTCAGTCCTAAAAGAGAGACATTACTTCATAGCATCTTCAATAACACTAATTACCCTTTCATGAAAACATTTTCATGTCATACATAGGGAAGATGCACTTTAGATACAGTTATGACAGAGTATTATCTTTTTATTAAGCAAGTATTTTAAAAAACCAAGACATCTCTACAGAAGCCTTTTAAGCCCTATTTGAGTCACAAATACTGAATAGCAAGCAACCGTGGAAACATTTTATACATTCTTATTTTCCCTCTTTTGATGCTTATCTCCTTCTGCATTTGCAGATGACAACCACAATTGCATGGAGTACAAAGACAGTTCTTTAAATCACCATCATGAGACAGTTTCTGTGTCATGTTCATAGCTGTTGTCAAAAATCTGTTTGGTTCTTTTTTCCCAAGTGTAAGTTACCAGAACTGTAGACAAAGCTTAGTCTGTGGCACTGATAGGTCCATATTCCTTCCCTATATCTCTCTTGTTCTTCTGCACAGCTAGATTACAGAAGTGGTTCACAATCATCTCATTTTCCAAACCTCCAGAGGAAAAATACTTTTGTTTACATGCATTGATTTCTTCCTCTTGCTATTAATTTGATTCTTTAGGTCTTCAGTTTACAAAACCATTCCATTTTCCTTGGAGAGTGATCTAATAAAGATTTTTCTTGGTGATGCCTCTTTTTCGTTGTATTAAAAAATTTCATTCTTTCAGCCAGTTTAATCAGTTTCTCTGTCAATTCTTCACATAGAAATATACATACATAAAAGTAAAAAAAAAGTATTTGTTCTTTATCTGTATGAGTCTTAGCTTGAAAGTACAGTGTTTTGCAAATGTTCCAACTATTTTTAGAAGTAATAAAATATTGTAAATATAATCACATGTACATGAAATAGTTACTGTTTGTAGTTTCATTATTTCACCTTCACCTGAGAAAAAATGTGCCTTTTATGAGCCCAATCATCTGTGTTCCTCATTATATAGCCCCAAGTTTTTGGCTAATTTCTGAAGTCAAACACTTATGTTTGTGCCTGTCATTTGTTTACAGTAATAAAGACTGCATGTGTTTACACGAAACTGGAATTTATATTTAAGTGGTTCCCTCTTCACTGTCTGTATATGCACAAAATGCTCTGAGTGAGTTTAAAACTAACCCAGATGCAATTTTCCAGCCTGTAGCTCAGTTGCACGCCTGCAATATGCCTGGATATTCGAAGTGGCATATGGGAATGTAGCCAACTGTTGTTCTCTTCCACATTGTCCACAGTAAACATGTTTTAGACTTAGCTGCATTCACTGATACTTCACTTGGCTTTGCGCTTGAAAAACATTTGTATGATGATGTATTACAGTTTATTGATGTAGAAAATGAATTGCACACTGAAAATTGACTCGTCTGATGAACCACAAAGGATTTTTGTGCACCAAGGACACAGCTTGGTCCCATGCCGTGCTACACGGAATGGGTTGCAAGCATACAAGTATCTGTGAATGTGCTAGGGGTAGGAGTGGAAAGCTGAGTTAAGGAGCTCCCTATTTAGATAGTAAATTGTTCTTCTTCAGTTTTGAAGGGTGAGACTGGCTGCAGAGAATCCAGTATCTGACTGCAGTCATCTCCAGGCAGGGAGCGTACTGATGGGACGAGCAGGAGGTTTGAGTCATTACGTCATTTCTCCAGGCTAAGCAAACGGATTTAGCAGCAGCAGGGACTCCAGAGCACTCCGAGCTGTAGCCTGAATTCTGGGGACATCTAGTGGTGTGAGCCCACTGCAGGGACTGGGTCTTGGTCCCAGCTGGTGACCACTTGCACATCTGTATTTCAAGCTGAAATTTACTACAAAATCAAAGGCAGTAAAAGCAATTGGCTGAATGCACTGAAGGAGTAGCAGTCTTTAACTCAAGTGATCATGAATTCAACACTGACAGTCCCAAATACTGAGAAGTTTTGAGATTGGATCAAAAATCATAAACTTCTAAATAAGTGTTGGATCTTTTCTATTTGCCGTCTGTTTTCAGGACTTTCAAAATTCAAGTATGTTGACCTCTTGTTTGCATCGGTAGGGATAAGAGTATATTTTTCTTGCTAAAAGGCTGCTTTCTTAGGTTAATTAATTAATCTAGAAGTCAGAACTCTGAGATAAGAACCCAGTATCCCAATATGCCAAAGAAATATGCAAGATTTGTTAATGCTAAGAAATTGTAATCCTAGCACTGCTAATCATTCGAAGACCTCTGGGAAGACCTAACTGCTTCTCTGAGATTCAGGTTTTCAGCTTCCAAAGTAGAACTGTTGGTGTTGCCTCTCCTTCTTGAGAGAGAACAAGAATCAATTACCTGCAATTCAAAAAGGACTTTGATTAAGTCAGGTGATATGTATTACATGCTGAGCATTGTTACTGACTGTTGCATGATGGTGTGTTTTTCAGTGAGCCCTTGATGTGATACCTCTTCCTGAGGAGAGACAGGCATCATGAAACAGAGATTCATTTCATCAGTTCAAATTATTTTGCAGCTTGCTCTGACTACAGTAGGTCTGACTGGTAGGTACAGCACTTCCTGAAACACTTGTTTTTTCATTAAGATACTTTCTTTGGAGAAGTCTGAGGCTTTACCCAATCTATCCTGACCACCACTGCAGCATGTACCTATTTAAATTATTTTCTTCTGAAGTTTGGTATGGCAATTTTTAAATTGCTGGAGTTGACTTTTCTTTTAAGACTATTAATTTAAGGATTATTTGGTGGCAATATTGAAACCCTATATTTGCTTTATACCTGTCACCCTCTTCAGAGTTAGCTATGAATAGTTACACTATTTGAGATAATTATGTGGATCTTTAATGAAATAAAGATAAGCTTAGGTTAAAAGGTCACATGCTTGTTGTTTTAAAATTAACGTAAATGTATGGTCTGTGTTCTAGGTATAAGTTAATGAGAAGTAGTCTTAACAAGAAATATTCTTAAAAGTATTTGGATTAACAGTGAATATTTGAATGATTAATGAATACATTCAGATTGCCAGTACCCAAAAAATTCCATCTAGTCCATTGATTTCCTTCTTTTTATAATCTTCTGACCTATAATTTATCCCAAATATGCACAAAGAATGGAATTTTAGTTCTGTTGCAAAGTTGAAGGTGAAATTTAATCTTAAAATGATCTGAAGATAAAAAATTCTAATATTTATTGGGGACAAACCCTAAAGGTCATATATTTATTTCCCATCTTCATAGTTTAATTTGGAGATAAATATACCATTTTGAGTTTAGGTAAAAAATAAATGTTCATGTTAAAAAACAAAATCATTCTACTAGCTATTTTAGAAGTTCAAAGTATTTACTTTTAGAAGTTCAAAGTATTTACTTTTCTGAGAATATTGATCTTTTCCCAGGCAGAGTTATTTTCCAAATTCAGTCCACAGTTTCATGCAATTTTATTGTCTTCAAAAAAGGAATGCTTGTTTGACTTATCATTCAACAATAACATCTAAAGGCATTTCCCACTTCTAATTTAACTAGTTGGATTTTTGCACTTCCCTAGGTCAGTCATACCCTGGAAAACCTCAGATAATAAGATGTCGTTCTCTGGAAAAGGAAACCTTTTCATGTTGGTGGAAGCCTGGTTCAGATGGAGGACTGCCTAACAACTACACCCTGTTCTACAGCAAGGACAGGTAATAAGTGGTGCTTATGTACTCTGCAAGTGATCAAGTGATGGTTATGGCAGACTAAGAGAATGACAACATTAATTTGTAAAGTTACTTTACTTTGTAAAGTAACAACTTTACAATTCAATGAATTTATGAATCCATTTTAACCTCAGATAGACAACAAAGGCTGCATAAGATCTATGGCTTCCCTTGTTGGAAGAAAACATGACCACTGACACCCCCAAATCTTCAGCCTGTCCATCCTGAAACTCACCTACCAAAATTCCCACTAGTCTGAAGATGTGCTGGGAACAAAGACATGTTTGCCCATCTTTTCAGGAAGCACACAGCTCTCAGCTGAACAGGGTCTCCTCTGAGCACTGCAGCATGAGGGCACCACAGGGCAGTGGGTCTGCCATCACCCCAGCCATGGAGCAGGGCAGGAGCAGGGCAGCCCAGCCCTGGGCATCGGTCACCTCCTTGGGGACAGGGACAGGCTGAGGCCAGGCTGGGCCAGGACATCATCAGTTCATGGGCTGGGCTGGCTTGGGGAGCTGTGACTGGGAAAGGCAGGGCTGTGTGGAGCTGGAGACCAGCTGAACTGGGGACGTGGAACCCAGGTAGTGCATGGACAGGCTGGGCAGGGGCAGTGAGGGCTCATGGCACCCTTGGGGCCCTGAGAAGGAGCTTGTCCATTACCATGCACACCAAAACCCCCATCTGGACTATAGTCATTTTTTCTCCCATTGGTTTTGTGGTCAATGGTTCCCAAAATGCAGTGAAATCAAACATGGGTATCACATCTCAAAAGTTAATATTTTGGTAAATTCTTGACTCCCTCATCCTGTTCAGGAATAAAGTGTGTGTATGTTTGGCAACTTTACTTAACCTGTCCATCTTTGTTTAACTGTACCTTCTTCCTGAAAACAATTAGTCTTTGAACAGGGACAAGTAAGCAGCGAGGCTCAGAGACTAAATTTTTTTAATAAATTCAGGGAGACTCAGAAGAAAAAGATAAAGCCTCAGACATCCCTGCTACAATTAAATATTCCAAATCATTTAGCAGGAAAATGATGCAGTCTTTAATGAAGTTACCACACACAATGATGATTTGAGAACTTTTATCTTATGAAAGCCCAGATGTTTCAGTCTTGATCAAAAGGTTTAATGAACATTTTAATTCATACCTGTCACTGCCCAGAGCCATTCTGCTTAGGGAAGGATAGCAGTGCTTATCCATTTCATTAAATCTGCTGAACTCAGGCTCTGCCAAGCACTTTGGCAGGACCTGGCCCACAATTGCCTTTCCAGGCTCCTTGTCTCTTAGGTACAGTCTCCTTTCTCCCATCTTTTCTTTGTGAACTGTGACAAAACTGCCTGGAAACTAAAAAACCTTATTATTGATGATACATAGAGCATAATAGTGGAATTAAAGTTCATTCTTGCACCACATCAGCTGATGCTTTGGGTTTGTGGAGTTCTTCACACCTGGGGTAGGCTGTGAGTACCTCACCTAGGCCAGCTTTGAGCACAAAACTATCCCTGTTCCAAAAAATTCAAAGACCCATATAAGACACTAAGTAATTGACTGTGAAGGGTTTTTTTAGATAGTTGTGATGATGATCATATTAAAAAGAAAATAAATTGACATCAGGAAGGTCACGGAACAGGATGACTTGAGTGCAACCACACAGCACATACAGGACAACCAAGGGATCAGGCCCAGCTACCATGGATTTAGGAACGGCAGGTCCTGCTTGATCTCCTTTTTTGAATAGGAGAGGCAGGAGAGGCTGTGCATGTAAGTCTGCCTGAACTTCAGCAAAGCCTATGACACTGTCTCCCACAGCATTCTCTTGGAAAAGCTGGCAGCCCATAGCTTGGACAGGAGCACTCTTTGCTGTGTTAAGAACTGGCTGGGTGGCCGGGCCTAGGGAGTGGTGGTGAACAGAGTTACATCCAGCTGCTGCTGGTCACTAGTGGTGTCCTTAAGGGATCAGTGTTGGGGTCAGTCCTGTTTAATATCTTTATTGATGATCTGGATGAGAGGATTGAGAGGACCCTCAGTCAGTTTGCAGATGGCAAGTTGGACAGGAGTGTTGATCTGCTGGAGGCCAGGAAGGCTCTGCAGAGGGATTTACATTACTGCATTGATGAGCTGAGGCCAATGGTGTGAGGTGCAACCAGGCCAAGTGACAGGTCCTGTCCTTGGTCACAACAACCTCCTGCAGCTCCCAGCTGGGGTAGAGTGGCTGGAATGTGGCTCAGCAGAGAAGGGCCTGGGCATGAACATGAGCCAGTGAGTACCCAGGTGGCCAAGAAGGCCAGTGGCGCCCAGCCTGTGTCAGCAATAATGTGGCCAGCAGGACCAAGACAGTGATTTCCCCCTGTACCTGGCACTGGTGAGGCCACACCCAAATCCTGGGTTCAGTTCTGGACCCCTCACTGCAAGAAAGACACTGAGGTGCTGGAGCATGTCTGGAGAAGGGGAACAGAACTGGGGAAGGGTCTGGAGCACGAGTCCTGTGAGGAGCAGGTGAGGGATCTGGGGGTATTTATCCCTGGAGAAAATGAGGCTCAGGGAGCACCTCATTGCTGTACAACTCCCTGAAAGGAGGCTGTACTCATGTGTGGGTCGGTCTTTTCTCTCAGGCCATAGTGATAGGACAAGAGGAAACAGCTTCAAACTGCACTAGACGAGGTTCAGGTTGGACCTCAGGAAGAATTTCTTCTGAAAGGATGGGTAAGCATTGGAATGGGCTGCCCAGAGAGGTGGTGGAGTCACCATTCCTGGAGGTCTTCTAGAAACGACTGGACATGGCACTTGGTGCTATGGTCTGGTTGACAAAGTGGTCAAAGCTTCACTCGACAATCTTAGAGGTCTTTCCCAACCTAAATGATTCTCTGAGCTTGCTGAAAACAAACTAATCAATAAAAGAGTTCTCTGCCATAGGGCCCATAAGTTTAATGTCTAGGGGTAATATGTGTAGATATTTAGCAAGTTATCTAATTGAAGTAAATATTTTTCATTTCCCTCTTACTTGCTTATAAATATTGTTAAAATTTCTTTGTTCTCTCTCTGGAAATTTCTGTTTCTGATCTTTTGTTGATTTATTCATATGTATAAAAAAAAAGGGGGTGAGAGCATTCATGAAAACAACTGTAGTAAAAACATAAATGAAGCATTTATGGTAATGGCATGTGACATCTACCAAAATGTTTCCAAGAAATGGGATTATAGATATATATCATGTAACATTATAAATTTTATAATTTTTAA
>VZSE01012609.1:1661435-1804882 GCA_013398275.1 Promerops cafer | reverse complement strand
AGCGGCCCTGCCTCCCGCGGGTGAGTAACGGCGCCGGCCCCGAGCCCCGGCCGGCCCCGGGCACTGGGGAAGGGCTCCTCGGGGCTGGGAGAGGAGGGGACGGCGCCCGCCCTCGCCCGCCCTCGCCCGCAGCCGCAGTCAGAGGGGCAGCGGCGGCCCCTGGGCGGTGCCGTCCCTCCACCCTCCTGCGGACGCCTCGCCGCGCATCCCGCCCGCGGCTGATGCTCCTCTGGTGGCGGGGGCTGGCGCTCGGTTCCGCAGAGTGGGAGAGAAGTGTGAACGCTCGGAACTCGGTGGCGTGCTCAGGGGATGGGAGCAGCGCAGCGAGCTGGGTCTGCTCCCCGCCCTTGCGTTCAACTCTTGTCAAGCAGCCTGGCTCTGAACTGCCCCGGGGAGCTCCCGGTGAGGACTGGCTGAAGGTCGCGTTCTTCTCATGGCGTGCAGCCGCTCAAAGTTAGGTGTGTGTTTCCATGTCCTTTCGAAGCAGGAGAAGGCTGGCATGTTGAAGGGAAATACTCTAGTGTAGTGCTGGAGGCTCTCCTACCGCGTTTACAGCAAAGAATCCAGAAGGATTGTGTTTTGTTGCTGCTGCTGTCTTTCTTATATTCAAATCACATTTTCTGTTTTCTAGTTCAGATTTCAAGTACCTTTTTCTAAAGGTACTTGAAAAAAGAAATCTTTTATTGTTGGAAGTGTTTAAAAAGATACCTTTTTAGCATGTAACACAGCTGTGAAGTGTCTGTATGATGTACCTATGTGTTCTTATATATTTAATGATTTTCAAGCCATTTTTTTAAAAAAGGCTTTAGAAAAAGACTTTTCATATACAGAGAGTTTTTGAGAAATTCCCTGTTTTTTTCTAATACTAGAAACACTTGCAAGGTTGCCACACATATAGTTAGCCTCTGTTGCTTTTTATTTTTTGTGATCTCCAGATCAGAATGTGCTGTGTAAATGTGGTGCTTTTAACACTCTTACCAGTCCTCAGTTTAGTAAACTTCACCTGGTCAATCACTTGGAAACTGAATTAATGTTTCTAGGTGCACATCTGCACCGTAGCTCCAGAATCAGGGCTTTCAGGCCTAGGAGCTTCAGCTGTGTCTAGAGCTGATCTGTCTCTTCAGAGTTTTCAGTTTCTTTGAGCTGGGAAAACTTAGTAGAAACTAAGTTTAGATAACTTAGCTGAGAAGCTTTGATCCCATCCATGAGCTACCAGCCTCAGTGGCTTCTGGATGACCTTACCCTTGATCAATAAAATCAGATTTTCAGAGCTCTCCCCTATATTGCATTTCTGTTTGTTATGGTTAAGGAATGTCAAATAAATGGGCAAATAAATTACAGTATTTGCTGATTCTCACCAAACTAGACAAATCTGTTTTATCCAAACCTAGTTTCTTTGCATAGTGTATTTGTCTTTTGGAATTTGTAAAACTGAAAAAAGCAACCCACTGGGCAGGGCACTGAAACTTGAGTTTCCTGACCAAAATTATCTCAAGTAATTAAGCACCATTACCCCTTTCAGCCACTTTTTTTTTTTAATTGCTTTTTCTTCTCTGACTAAAGAAACATACTTGTTTGGGGAAACATATCAGGGGAGAAAAAGCTCATCATCTGTACATCTGTATGCTTTTTTTCTTCATATAGAGGAAAGGACAAACAGAAGGTTTTCCTGCACCGTAACTTAAGGGTATAAAAAGCAGTAATGAGGGAGGAAAAAAATCACTGTCAGGTAAGAGCTGGAAACATTCAATTAAGTGTGTGGAACAGTTAGGAAAATAGTTGAGATTTTTTCATAGACCCTTTTCTTTCTTCATGGAGGAGTTGTTTTAAGAACGGCTGAAAATTTTGCCTACTGTGATGAATTTCATTCTATTTATTACCAAAAAACCCTAATTAATTTGGAACAGAGATGATCATAATGGGATAGACTTACATGGATTTTGTACTTTTAATTCTGTATAGTAGCTTACAAACTAAAAAGTAAAACAACCATGTCAGATGTTTTGGATTTTTTTTGAGAAGAGAACTGGCTATTGAAAAAATAGAGGTTTTAACTTTTCCTGGTAAAGCTTCATAATTTTCTCATGTTATGAAGGAAACTGCTATCTGTATTCGTTAAAGGAGAAACTCTGACCTGTTGCAGATATTTTTTTTCCTTTTAAAATTTTTAGAGTAGGCAAAAGAAAGAGCCCAAACTGCTTACGTTTTTGTCTGGTACACCTATATGTGGCAACAAACATGGAATTTGAATCCAAAAGCTTCTAAGTCAGGGTAACTTCATGTAAGATTGTAATCTTCATAAAGCTGAAGTTATTCAGCCTTTTTTCTACCAAGAAAGTCAACTGCTGTTAGAACCAAGTGTATTCAAAAGTCCAAGGCAGGATACTTCCTAAGTCTATACGAGTGATGTGTACCTCAGTAAATTGCAGTCAGACTCTGAAATTTGAATGTCTGCGACAAATGCAAAATTACAGCTATGCTTTGCCTAATGACTGTTGAATCAGAAATGTATTTTTAAGGTTTTTCCACTTCCAAGGGTAGGCATAACTTCATGTAGCTGTTTCACGGGCATGTTTGTTCAGTCTGTTTCTCCAGTATTGCCGTTCTGCTGTGGCACTGGCACTGATGAGGGTAATTTATCTGTCACTGTCTCTGAAAAGTAGATCTGAACAAGATTAAATGACACATGAAGCACTGCCAACCTGTAGCTCTTCAATGCAGCTTTTACAATATAGGTGTTTGTGCCAGGTCTGAATTACGTTATCATTGAGACATGTCTCCCCAAAACACAAGCCTTTACCGTAGATATCACTCACTTGTTGCAGAAATTTTGCACTTTGTTGCTGAGCTTCTATATAAGCATAGCAGAAGTTCATAGTATGGTATGGTAGGCCAAGGTCTGTCTCAGTGCTAGTCAAATGCTAGTATGCATGCTGCTCATCTTTTAGTATAATTCAGTGATGAATATTCCATTTAAAAAATACTTGTTGAAATAATAATGTGGAGCACCAAGATCAATTCTTGACACTTCAGATGAATGACTTAATGATAGTGAAATCTTGATCTAAACAGGAGGAATTAACTGATATGTCAACCAAGAATAAAAAGTAACAGCTTCTTTGATATGAAATAGGAAAACCCAAATGGAAAACTTTGTGAACATTCCAATTGTAGACATTACAGTCATGAATTCTTTTTCACAGAAGAGAGAAAATAATAATTGCAGAGGTAGTTTATCTCTGGCAGTCTTGTATGTTGTTTAATGAAGATCAGTGGCATCTGGGTTAAATTAAATGGAATATATTAATACATTAGTCAGATTAATAATAGTGTTTCCTTAAAAAAATTCCTAACCCTTCAGAAAACTTCAGTTTATCTAATCTGAAAATTGAGTTAAATTACCAAGTAGGGAAGACTGAAAAGGTAATGAAGAATAGCAGGAGCAGTTTGAGTGTATTTAATTTCTTGTTAAAGTAAGATGTTCTGTACTCCAAACAATCTGTGACTGAATTCTAAAATCATGGCATGGGTTGTTAGCCATAGGAAAAGAACCCTGTAATTTGACGTAAAGCAATGTGAAATCCTCTAAGCAGGTATGCTGTAAAATCATTTTCCCTGATGGTAGCCAAATGTATGGTTTCAGAATCCAGTTGGGCAAAATGAACAACATCATTTTCATAGTCTTGCCTTGCTCCATCTGTTCTTTGTTGGCTCTAGTGCTCAGATACTCATTCAACTGAGTCCACTCTCTAACAAGGTAAAAGTGCGTTGGGATTTTCCTGTTGTTTATTTTTGAAATGTTAACCGGGTTTTACTCTTAAAGTAAATGAGTGACCTTACTGTGAAAACCAAATGAATCCCAGAAGAATAGACAGTAGGATGAACAGATTAGTATTGGAAATGGAAGCAGAAGTTCCCTTTGTGGCAGTGTAATACTGCTTATCCAATTCAGGCTGTATTGTTGAAAAATATATTCAAAAATTGCTTATCTAAAATCATTATAGCAGTGGCAAGCAGCGTATTGTGACAACTGAGCTCTATGTTAATGCACTATAACATTGGTCGGAAACTAAGGTCAAATAATTTATAAGTATTTTAAAATTACCTGAGTATATCTCAGTAAATTAAAATAAGATTCTAAAATTTGGAGGTCAGTGACAGAAATACAAATCATAGCTATGCTATGTCTAATGACCCTGGAATCAGAAATTTATTCTTAGATTTTCCAGTTTAGTGTTGTCAGTTTTATGCCTAATCTTGTTCCACATAATTCTTTGGTAACCTAAATTTTGTTAATCCTTTTCTCTGGTTCTCTTGTGATAATGTTGTACAGGAATTAAAGTTATAAATAAAATAATCAGACCTTCCATTATACTGATTTTCTTCCCCCTACTTTCATGGGTCATATCTTGCTGTGTACCATTGGTCTTGTTTTGAATTTAGCCCTGGAACACTACATGAAGTGTCAAGGCAGCTGTGCCATTGTGCTAACTGGCTGCCAGCAGCTAACTTGCAGGCTGTCTGCTGGAGGTACATCCTTAATGCTATGCTCTTTTTTGCATACAAGATTCAGAAACAAACATTAAAATTTTAGACCTGTAAAGCTGCAAAGCATCATAGTTTCAAATTTAATTTGCTGGAGTATTTTGTTAATGTATTGGTTAAGAGAATGCAAAGTGCTTGGTCTCAAACTAGTAAATAGGTTAGTAAATGAAATCTCCATTCTGAACATAAGCTGCAGTTCTGTCATATACCCCATTTTGTTTTTTAGTTTTGTTTTGCGATGTTATTCTCCTTTCATGGCTTCTGCTTTTTTCTTCTGTTTTATTTGCTATTTCTACCTGAATAGCACTTAGAAAACATAATAGTTCTGAGATAATATAACCAGAATTTACATTTCATGGGATTTATCTGGGTTAGGATAAAAATTAAGTTCAAAAGTAAAATACTTTATAAAATATTTGAGTCCTTGGTGGTAGAACCTCAGAATGTGACACATGTTCTCAAAGAAAGAAATGGGGTTTTGTTTGTGTACCGCACCTCCATGAAGTCTGTTAGTTCTGCAGTCAGTGTATTCATCCCATTTGTCTCTGTGTTATTTTTATTATGTAGAGATTTTATGAAACATTTCATATTGCTGAATACTGGGTAATAAGAAATCTGACTTGAAAATATTTATCTTTTGATCAGTTGCGGCCAAAATCCTTCTGCTGGGATTCTGAACTATGACATCATGGCAAGATTTCGCAGAAGAACATGCATCATTTTGTTGCTTTTTATTTTGTTTATTTGCTCCATAATGATGGCTTTGAAGACTCTGAGACCTGACAGAGCTGGCTTTGGGGATCCATTTGGACTTGGTTTGTTGCCGGAGCTTCAACAACAGACAGTGCTCTTAGACAGTAAACAGAATTCACTAAATAGGCCTCAAGGAGATACTGTAACACGTGTCAGTAATTTGCATAGTATTGCTGTCAATACTATGAAAGCGTCTATGTCTCCAGTAAAAAAGCTGGAAGAGGAGCTGTCTTCTCCTAATTATAACTTTCACATATTCTACTATACTTGGTATGGGAATCCACAGTTTGATGGTAAATATATTCACTGGAATCATCCGTTGTTGCCACATTGGGATCCCAAAATCGCAAACAATTATCCAAAGGGGAGGCATAATCCTCCTGAGGACATTGGGGCCAACTTTTATCCAGAACTTGGATCTTACAGTTCCAAGGACCCTACTGTCATAGAAGCCCACATGAAACAAATGCGTTCAGCTTCAACTGGTAATGAATGTTAACGTTTCAGCATGTTGTTCATTTATCCAGCCTTACATATGTGAATGAGCACAACTGAGCTATCCTTCTATTTTTCTGTGTAATTCAGGAAATGTCTGAAACTAGTAAATGTCTTTATATCTCTGAGTTTTAACCCCCTACTGAAACCTACATCTTCAGAGCTGTGTCTGGTGCGTGTAACAGCACAGAAACCTAAGAATGGTGTTTGTAATACTGTAGGTACATGTTTTTCATGACTTACTGCTAAACACTGATAATATAAATGAAAATACAGAAAGCTTGACTAGAATATATTGTCCGTGTATTTTATTTTTGGAGATGAATACTTCAGTTTAAAGAACAGGTTTTAAGTAAATCATGCTAACATGGTTAAGGAGCAGTCTGTTCAAATATGAATGGGGTTTTTTCTCTGAATGCTGTGTGTGTGCAGTAACAATTATGTATTAATTCGTTACTGTCCAAAATTATCTTCTTTCATTGATGTTCCCTTTTTCTAAATAAGATGAACTGTGTACATAAGAATATTCAATATTTTTTTGGTGTCATTCCTGGTTGGGGTTTATGGTCCTTTTTATGTTAATCTTCTTTAAAAGGCTAATATTCAACTCTGAACAGCTCCTGTAAATGTCATTGGAGCAATATGACCAAAGCTCATAGCATTATTGATACTGCTAATCACCTTGTATTGAATCTCCTTCATTCACCTAATCATTAAGGTTTAATGTAGTTGTTATATCTTGATTAATGATGTTTATTTGTGTAGTGTTTACTTCTTGGTTGTTGCCATCTTGTGGGTTTTAACCTAACCTTTATTTTGTACAAGGGTTAATACAAACATAGGAAATTTCTCACCCTCTTCAGTAATATAACTCCATCAACAGGAGTAACAAGACTGCTGCAGGGAAATCTCAGATACAGGTTGACAATAAGCACTGTTTTAGTCTTATGGAAAACAAAATAATTTGTGATACTGTGATGAAGGCAAGGGGGGCATTTGCAGCTTTAGAAGAATATATGATGTTTCTCATCCTCTTAATACAGGTGTCTAAGAAAGTTGAACTGCTAGTGAAAAAGATGCCAATTACTAGGAAAAATGCTTTGCATAATCAGTTTTTTTATTAACTTCAGTTAGTTTTCCGTTTAAAACTCAGCAATGTGATGAGTAGTTCCGGCTTCCTGTGACACTCTTTGTAACATAACTGTTATAAAGAGTCACTTTTTTGCTGCTGTTATTCTGACTTAAGGATTTAAGTACAATTGAATTTGTTCTCTTCCATCTAGATTTGACTAACATAAATCAACTTTTTTTTTTAGGAATTGTACTTAGTTCATTTTTTGTGTACTGTGAGGCTGTTTTACAGTTTCTCCTTTTTCTCTCTTAGCCAGTGTCTCATCCGTGAATGTATTTTACACTCACATAACCATTTTTTCTAACCATGAAAAAATTTGAGGCTTTATCAAGGATTTTATAAAAAAAGAGAAATGTATGTTTATTTCAGGAACTATTGTCTAATGATTGAAGGCATAGAAGAGATTGGGACAACAGGAGTCTCATGCAGTGTTTCCCTATATTCTTCTTATATTTTACAATTCTTATGTATTAATTTACTTATATTTTACAGATTAATACAGTAAATTTTCTTCATGAGATTGCTTGGGGAAATTTATCTTTTTGCACCAGCCTTTTTTTTTTGTGGTAGTCCGCTTTTGTTTTTAGTGATTATTCTGGTTTTAAACATTTATGACATTTATTTTAAGTGTCAGTCCATCCTTTTTTTTTAGACTCTTGAAGTGGTACATAACTTTTTTTTTTAACCACAGGAAAGAAAATGTGTAGTAGTCTTTTTCAGGGAAAGACCAGTGCAAATGTGAATTTAGGTTCCTTGATCAACAGTTCTGTCTCCTGAACTTTTCTGTATTTCCTAAAGGTGTAAAAGAGGGTCTTGTCAGATGCATTCAAGATATCCAGGTTTGTTGCTGTTCTGCTTGTCCTCTACACCTTACTCATTTGCATTTAGTCCTTTTCTTTTGTGTGAAATAAAAGATAAGATGATAAAATGCAGTAAAATATTGCATTTTGCTTTCCTTGAGCAGACTGTCTCTTGTGATTATCTGTTATTTGTTATTTTCTTTTTGATAAAATGCAGAGATAATGTGCCTAAGGGTAGTTAAACTCCCCTCTGTGTGTAGTGAGTGCAAATTTCTGGTTTGGGTATTGTGTGATTGTGAATTCACTGTAATTTATGGTTTCTTTTTCCTAATTTTGGAATTGTTTGTTGGAAATTGTTGATCAGAACTGTTATAATGTTAGTAAAGTAGGTGAAATTTAGAATATATACTTCCCTAGTTCAGTGAATTTATTCATTTACTTGAATCATTACCTAGTTAACCACATTGACTTATTCTTCTGTATGTTCTAAATAGCATTGCTGGGAAAATATTTCTACATCAGTATTTCATGTATTTCTTTCAGACTTAGCTTCTTTTTGATGTTGTTTCCAGCTGTACATCTAAAATATCTAATTGGTTTATCTGACAGCATTTTGTTTTAGAAGGAAAGGGTTTAGCTTTTCTGTAGAGTGTGTTCTTTCGCTTTCTTGGAGAGCATCAGAAAAATTTACAATATGAAGACATGTTATTTGTTGTCTTTTTTCTCCACAGCACTGGTAACATCTTGAAATTATTGAGAGTTACTCAAGCATTTTTGAAGATAATAAATTTAAAAACTAATTTCACATGCTTGGAAGGGTGGATTACACCATACTAACTGTACCAGAAAGAAAGAAGGTTGTGGGATTGAAGTCCCTACTTCTAGTATTAAATGGTTGTTTTGTATTTGAGCCAGAGGTACAATGAAGAAATGTGGTGGGGAATAAAGTTCCATAAGATAAGAATCTCCTTCATCACGTGCACAGCTCTCATCTCTTGAGTGTTCTATAACCCATGTATCCTGATGTTCTCTGCCTGTATCGTGGCAAAGCTATAATGCCTTAGTGGGGAGCGCTCTTTTCCTCTTGTACAACCTAAAGGTTGGAATGCAGTGCTGAAAAGTGGGAGGGACAGCTCTTAAGTGTTAGGCTAAGGACGCTGAGTACAGATTTGTTCCCTTGACAAATGATCTAACCACTGTTTGTTTTGCAGTCCTATAAAGAGAGGAATTAAAATCCACTCTGAGAATACTGAGATTTTCTAACTGATTAAAAAAGTAATTTGGGATTCTGATTTATTTTATGTAGATTTCACATCAATAATTGTAACTCATGACAGTGTTACAGTATACCTGTAATATGTTAAGCAATATGATATAAAACTCAAGTTTTGTATTTTCAGGTGTGATAGTGCTTTCATGGTACCCACCAGGTATGGCTGATGAAAATGGAGAACCAACTGATGATTTGGTGCCAGTTGTTTTGGACTATGCACACAAATATAACCTAAAGGTAAAGTATTTCTAGTTGCATATAATAGGACCAATTAGGAAAGTAAACCTTGCTATTATTCTGTGCTTCTTTTTGGTCATGGAAGCCTTTGAATTGCACTGAACTTTGGTGGGACCTGAATAATATTCCCTTATAAGCAGAATAAATATTGTAATCTGCTTTAGCTTCCAGAATCTAAGGCATAGTGTTGTGGATTTTTATTTTTTTCTAATTTATTTTCAGGAAACAGTTCTTAAAATAAGACATGTTATTTTCCAGTGAGTCTTGGGAGTTGAGGGAAGTATTACATATTCCAAAATACTGTGAAATACAGTGAGCTATAAACTAAGCATCTCTGAGAAAGAAGAAAGACTTATCTTCATTTTGCATTGTTTCATAGCTTGCTAGTGCTTGATCATAGAGGTCAGGAGCGAGCATCTATGAGGAATAAAGACAGATTTGGAATATTTAGTTTGAATGAATGTCTTTATTCCAGAAGGTACCAGGAACACTTATATTGGACTGTAGGGTCAGGGACATGCTGCTCAGACTTTAGGGTTACTTCAGGGCATGACAAAGTAGAAAGGCTAAGTTACTGACTTCTTAAAATAGGTGAAATATCAAATCAGTTAAAGATTACATGAATTGATCAGTAGAATCTTAAATTGTGGTTTGGTTTTGCTTATTTTTAGAATAGAACTTCTGTTTCCCTTTTGTGATAATGAAAATGTGTGTTTCATTTTAATCTCTCCCAAGTAATAAATTTGAGTTTTTAAGTAGCTGCATATGTTTTATCTCTGGAGTGTGCTGTCTGTACTGTGTACTGAAAACACAGCCTGTTCATCTGCTCGGGTTTTAGTTGCTTATGCAAGTTGCAGATTCTCAGTGAAATTTCCTGCCACTGGGGGTAACTGTAGATTCCTTAGCAAGCAGGAGGAAGATAGGATGATTAAATTGGATACAGAAATAATTTTGAAACTGTTAAAAATACTGTGTGCTTTGCATTATATGACAGGTTGCACTTTATCTAATAATAAATTTCTAAAAAGACAGAAAAAGATATTATCCTTTCCAAAAATTTTCAGGCCATCTAAAAGAGTTTACTCTCACCTAAAAGAACTTGTTAACATTCAAGTCTCAAAGGAGTCAAGGCCCAATGAAATAAGCTACCAAGGAAAATACAGTAGTGCATAATAGTATGGTAATGATTGCAATATGGATGAAGGTGCTCTTACCACTTGGAAGAATTACTGAAATAGAGCTATTCAGTATAGATATTGCAGGAAATGTTACCTTCACTGTAATGTTTTTAAGCATTCTTGCACTAGTAAATTATTACAATAAGTGTTAGGAGTCTCAGTAGACCAAAGCCAATATACAAAATAAGTTTTTGTTATGTCTGCTAAATAGAAGTCTGGGAGAAGATATGCCCTTTTGATTTGCCTGGTTTTGATAGTTGGAAATGAACGATGAAATTATAGTGCTCTTCAGCCTCTACTGTCAGTCTTAGCGATTTAGTCTAATGCTATTTTTCTATAGTTTCTACTTACTAGAGAGAGAGAGATTGGCTGTGCAATGGAAATTTTCTACTGTTGCAGAGTTGTCAAAGACTTTATTAAATACATTCTGCTCTAAAATTACTTCTGAAAAACTTGTTGCTTTGATTAATGTAATGTATTCTTCCATGATTGTCTCTTTGAAAACAAATTCATTTTTACATTGGAATTTACACATACTGGTTAATCAATTCCGTATGCTCCAAGCTTGACTTCAGAGCAATAGCAGTACACTATATTAGATTTAGTTCCAAGAGCTTGTTGCTGTTGATAAATCTATAAAATTTTAAATTAAAGTTTTCATTTCCCATATTTTAAAATGTATTTTGACTCTGAAAACTATCCTTGGAGCATTATCTTTAGCAGATTTTAATACATTAGTTAGAAATTAAATATTAAAATGTTTCATTACTTTATAAGTTTTTTGACATTCAAATAGATAATATTTTAAGTTTTAGCTTTCGTAGCTTTTTAAGTTTTCTGAAGCACGATTACCACTTGCTGTAGTCTAGGGTAAACAAAAGCAGTGTTCTGTTTTGATGTAAAAAGTCTAATTATTTAATACCAAACTTCCTGGAATCTGAAGCTTCTGATATCAGTAGTGCAGGAGTTGTACTAGGGTTGGATTATTCTCAGTATAGAGTGATTAAATGTTTGGTCTGTAAAGAATGATATATTTGACTGGTACTTGCTTCCTATAATACCCCATGCCCGTGTATTCAGTAGTGTTTTATGTTTGTGTTGCTCTCAACGTTTTCATCTTTCAGGTCACTTTTCATATCGAACCTTACAAAGACAGAGATGATCGCAGCATGTACCACAATGTCAAGTACATCATTGACAAGTGAGTTTTTTCAGAATGGTTGCCTTGGGGTTTCTTACATGTTGGTTTAGGGGACTCCTGTATATAAACTAAAGCTTATAAAAAGATACAAGAATCTCTACTGAGACTGAAGAGAGCTTAAAGGAACTTTGTTCATATTTCAGTGCTGCAAAACTCAGTCTGTTTTGTAAATACTGAAGTGTGAATTTTGCATAGATTCTCAAATTTAAATTGCTTTCAACGTTCTTCAGTATCACAAGTCATATTTTAGATTAGCAACATGATCTCTAAATTAAATTAAATAAAATGTACATTTTGATAGTGACAAACTAGCAAATAGAGCTTTATTGTGTTGACCTCTAACGATTTTAATTTATCTTGACAAATTCTTTACAGCTAGTAGTTGTTTTGCTTATCAGTGCTGCTTAGACTGTCTATATTTCATAGTGAATTAGAGAACTGCCCTTCAGAGGAAACTGATAACTGTAGCGCAGTTTGACACTAAATTACTGTCACAGTTTAACCCCAGCCAGCAACTAGGTTACCACCAGCTGCCCCTTACTTCCCCTCTCATCCCCCAGCGCTGGGGAAGTGAATCAGAAGGAAAAGATAGACTTTGAGCATCTAAGAGCAATTTAATGATTGAAACGAAACAGCGTTATAATAATTACACCAATAGTATTATTAAGAATGTTAATGGAAAGGAGAAGGAGAGAGAGTAACAGATCCCAAGACGAATTGCTCACCACCTACAGGGCAGTACCCAGCCCAGCCCTGGGAAATGCTCAGTCCCCTTCCAGGTAGCTCCTTCAGTTTTTATATGGTCATGATATTCTGAGGTGTGGCATATCTCTTTGGCCAGCTTGGGTCAGCTGTCCTGGCCTTGCTTCCTCTCAGCTGTTTGTGCAGCTCCTCACTGGCAGAGCAGGAGACACCGAGAAATCCTTGATTTAGGGTAAACACTACTTAGCAGCAGACAAAACATCAGTGTGTTATTAATTTTATTCTCATGCTAAATAAAAAAAAAAAAAAAAACACAGCACTAGACCAGCTACTAAGAACATTAACTCTGTTCCTGCCAAACCCAGGACAGTTACTAATTTGTAGTAGTTTAAAGGTTTTTTGAAGAGCCATTGTTTGATACTTCAGCAAACACTGGACTGAAAGTGCATATGATGTGCTGTGTTTCAAAGTCCATGTCCTGTCTTACTAAATTAATTTTTGGGAAAAGTCTTCAACTCATATTGTACAACAGTATTTTCCAAATGGCAAATTTTGTCTTAATGATACTTGTTTGCTTTATAGATATGGAAGCCATCCAGCCTTTTACAGGCATAAGACCAGCACAGGCAGACTTCTTCCCATGTTTTATATTTATGACTCTTACGTAACAATTCCTGAAATATGGGCAAATCTGTTAACTGTCTCTGGATCCCAGAGTATTCGAAATACTCCCTATGATGCATTATTCATTGCACTTCTGGTAGAAGAAAGACATAAGCATGACATTCACAGAAGTGGTTTTGATGGAATGTACACATACTTTGCCACCAATGGCTTCTCCTACGGCTCATCGCATCATAACTGGGCAAGTTTAAAAGCCTTTTGTGATAGTAACAACTTAATGTTTATTCCAAGTGTGGGGCCAGGTTATATTGATACCAGCATCCGACCATGGAACAACCACAACACCCGGAACCGTGTCAATGGGAAGTACTATGAGACTGCCTTCAGTGCCGCCCTTCTGGTGCGACCAGAAATTATTTCCATTACATCTTTTAATGAATGGCACGAGGGAACTCAGATTGAAAAAGCTGTCCCTAAACGGACTGGACAGATGGTTTACCTTGATTATAAACCCCATAAACCAAATGTTTACCTTGAGCTTACTCAGAAGTGGTCTGAGAAGTACAGAAAAGAACAAGAACAGTGGCTTATGTGAGCTTTCCCAGCTGCAGTTGTTTCCTAATGTATTGACTGTATTGAGAAAGAAATGGAGAGCTGAAGAATCTGTTATTAAATGTCTTTATTATACCTTTTGAATGTATATGCACTACTACTGAATTTTGATTTTGAAAAGTAAAAAAATTATGAGAATATTGGCAATTCTGTCTTACTGGATATTTTAGTTCAAAAATATTCAGGGAAAGCTGTTTGTTGTTCAGTTGTTTTTGTGCTTTTTTAACTTCGTAACTTGCATGCTTTTCAGAACATCTGCATGGGATAATGCTACATGACCAAAGTATAACAAAAAACTGGCACAGTTTCTTCCTTCCTTTATTCCTGTAGTTGTGCTTCTAATCAAACTGATGCTGTAATTTGAATCCTCATAGCTTCTTGCAGGATGCACGTCTATAGTGTGTGGATTAATCTACATTTATGCTTTTTGATGCTTTACATACAGAGTTCTTGACATAAGACTAGCTTGTGGTAAAAGCACTGAGGAGTTCTGTGTGATGCAACACTACTGGGTTTTGTTTCAAAAAAAAAAAAAAGCGTTTGAAAGAAAGTTCCAAAGAACTGCTGAAAGACTTCTAGTTTATTTACATTTTTTCTGTTTGGTACGTGGTGTAGACTTCTGCAGGTTACTAGATACCAACCAGGACCGTTTTTTTTCCTATTATTTTGAATTTTTAAAAAAAAGTTTGAATTAGAGTGAAAAAATATTTTTTGAGGGGGAAAAAACCCCTAAAGATGCAAAAAAAAATTTAAAACTTCCATTGTTGCTTATTTTCTGCTAATTGACTTCATACACAGACCCAGTGTGCTTTTATAAATGTTTAAATTTTATAAATCCAGTATCTTACTCATCCTACAATAACTTAATTGTAGGAAATAGTTTTTTTAATTTCTGATTTAGGAGCAACCTAGTTTGGTAGCAGTGAGAGCAACTACCCATTTGTTTAATTTGAAATCTGAGATTTCTCTTTTTCATCTAGTCCATTTAGTTGTTCCAGGACTCAGAACTGTAGATAATAGAATCTTGCTGTTATTCAGATAAGCACCCTACCAATGCTACCTGTAAGGCTGTGGTGTGGCTGGAAATGAGTATTTTTGGTCCTAAGAATCTCACCTGTTAAATGTGATTATTAACTCATTTTTTATGAGGTTTGTAAGGTTCACACAGACATACGTCCTCAGCAATACATTTTTTGGGATTTTCATAGAATTTCATAACAGAGCTGTAAACCTTGTAATAGTAGAAATTGCAGTGTTTTGTTTATTTGCAGCCAACATTTAATCCTAGCAGAGTGGATTCTTTCTTAGTTGTTTATTTTATTTTTTTAATATACATATAAGGTTCTGATCCTGTGTTTTAGTTCATATGCTCAGACTGTTGTGACCACTAGTAACAGCTAGAATTCCATTGATTTCAGCAGAACTCATGAAAATTACACTCTTTACTCAGATCTCACTGTAATCTGTCCATTAAGTGGTAAGGTGAATGTGAGGACTTCTGTTAAAACAGAAACCAAACTACTATATTTTTTTCCAGAAAACTTTGTCATTCCAAATAAATATAAACCAGTTACCACTATAAATTTCTAGAGTCTTTCTGGTGTGAAAAAGGTTTGTTTATATGTTTCTTACTTATTTACAGTGTAGCTTTTTTGTTGTTTCTTTGCGCTTGTTCAAGTGATGAGGTGTCATCTAATGCCCTCAGCTGCTTGAAAAATACAGAAATTGGATGGCAGATATATAACCTGGCATGTTGAAGTGTGCCTCTAGAGTTACTGGCGTCTTATTAATCTGTCTTCATATTTTTTTGCATTTTCCTGTTGCATTTCTGCGAGTTCTGAAATGCCTCTTAAAGTGTTTACTAATGCTTATTTTGTTTTGCTATACTCAGATGGGTAAACTGACAGACATAGGTATGACCACAGTCAAAAAATAGTGTCTGAGACATGAAAAGCACTTGTTAGACTTTTACCACTTCCAAGTTAACTACTCCCTTTTTCAAGGAATCTGATATTACTTATTTTACTATAAATCCTTTAAATAGCTATACATAACTCATTTTTATAATTTGTTGTATGTTTATACTTTTACAGCCCAGAGTCCTTATATTTATTTTTAATGTGAGGGAACAATTAAATGTTTTGCATATGTTATTAAAAAGTCTTCTGAAATCAAACCTTCTGAAAGGACAAGTCTCTTTGTTTTCCCTTTGCTTAAAGTTTTGTCATGCACTGGTCTTTTCTCACTGTAGTTACCTGAGCACTTTACTGGTTTTGACAACTTTGCACTCACCTTTCAGCCCTTTCTCCTAGTGGCAGTTTATTTTCTCTGTGACTCTGAAAGTCACTCCTTTGTTGCTGTATATAGAAACATTTGAAATCTGTTGTATTGTACAACTGAGGTGATCTATCTTGTTTAAAATGCAGTTTATGGTAACAATGTAATGGATCTTCATTACTCTGAAAGACTTCTGGAATTGCTGTAAAGGTATTATTTAACCCTTGCCATGAAGTGGTTTGGGCCATGGCACACTGATGTCTAATGGAACCTTCAGAAGAATTTACAGAATTTCTCTAGAAAATAATGAAAATTAAGTGCCTAGAAATTCATCACCCCTGAACTTACATACTTACTGTATTTTTATGTGCTTAATGTGTTTTAAAACAAATATGCAACCTCACATAATATTTCAGAGTTGAGAATTTAATTTGATGATCCTAAGGAAAGCTGATGGAATAGCAGCTACTAGAATTACCCCACCTGCCTGACAAATACTTTCTCTGTACTTTAAGCAAATAAATTTTCTGCTTTTTGTTGTAGGGAGTGGAGACGTTTGCTTATGGACTGTTGCTGCAGTCCTGATATTTATTTGAAATTTGAGTAAAAATAGGTCTGTGGGAAAGGATTTGTACAAATGCAGAGGAATAAGATGATTAGAAGGGCACAGTTACTGGGGCAAGGGAGGAGAAAAGTGAATATATGAAGGTGGTTACTCCAAGCTTTAAGATTACAGTAGGTAAAAAAGGGGACTCCAGTGTGCAACCAAAATTGAGAGGCAGGGAAGAACATTTGTAATGATTTTGAGATTTGAAATAGATTTAAGGAATATCCAGATCGCATTTCACTTTGGTGTCCCACTTCTTTACTTCTTGGCCAACTGGAAAAAAAATACTGTAATGACTGTTTTTAGTATTTTTACACTGGTTAAATGCATTTGACTCGTTATGTTATTTCATAATGCTTAGAAGTGGGAAGTTTTAAAAGAGATCGTGCCATGTTATGCCCCTGCAAATAGAGAAGTACCTGAAGTAATCAATCACATACTACTGACTGAGTAGTGCCAGGGGGTAAATGGTTTCTAGACAAGTCACAAGTCCTTGTGGTAAAAGGAGAACATATTTTTAAAAGAAAATCTATAGGTTCATTTCTTCTTCTGTGAGTTATGATCAAGTAAATTGTTTTAGTTCTGTGAGCTGTCTCAGAACTGAAGCTTAGTGCATCAACTCTGAAATAAGAATGTGTATTAAATCTTGTATAGTAGTGCATGTTTGTCAGATCTATAATCTTCTGAATTTTGTGAGCAAACACGTGCTGATACTGTTACTATTTTAGTGGCAAGCTGTAGATTATTGTGAATATAGTTTCTGCACTGATGTTCATCATATTTCTCTAGTGCATTTCTTTTGAGGTGCCAATGATTTGTATCTTAAGAGGTTGTTGAAGCAGAAGGTTCTTCAGTGAAAACATTTTTATTATGAAACTTGATATGTATATGCTCTGCATAGTTTGAATTAATTCATTTCACACACGGTTCTTAGATTCAATTGAAAACATCTCTCAGGAGTGTGAATTTGTTGTGAATGGATAGTGTGTCTTTGATGTGAATTGAACACAAATAAAAAATACTTTTCCTTTAATACCCTGCATGGCTGTGACAGAGATGCATTTGCTTACATAAAAATAAAAAATGTGTCTATGTGTATTTCGATATGTGCACATACCTGAAGTCATTATTTTTAAAGTAATATATTATTGTAACGAAATTACAAACTGGATTCTGCTACTTTTAAGTAACCAATGGTTTTTATTCGCTATGATATTTACAGAAGACCATTTTGCTTCCGAATGTTTTCATTAATAATAAATGTATGCCCAAAAACTGTGATTTTTAAAGGACTGTGTGATAGTGGGGTCTTTTCATAATATGAGTTTTGAAAGGTAATTTTTATTTTTCTGTTTTTATGTGTATGTAGAATTTATTAGACTGAAAACAACAGGCTTATCACAATTTTTTTTAAATAGACAATACTCCTGAAGTATTTGGGCCTAATTTTATTACAGCTTATTAGGCTGATGAATTTACTACTGCATGGTGTTGCAAGTGTCTTTTGCGTCCTGAAGTACAAGTATGTTGACAAAATCAAACTGAAGTTTGCAGGTCATACTAAAGTTTAGGAGGGATGGGCACACAAATAGCCTTGCAGGAGAATAGTTTACAACTGATTACTGCAGAAGGGTGAATGAAGTAGTTGTTGCATTCTGATAGTATATTGTGCTCTTCAGGTAGAAAAAGTTTGGAAGGTAAGTGTTGCCATTTTATTTTTCATGGCAGTGTGAAATTATCTCCTTGGTATTTGAAAAATGTGTTTTGTCATTTGAACCAACTAACTGCACTGTTATGAAAAAAATTAAAGCTAATTCACACGCATAGTATTGTGCATTTCTGTACATACAGTTATCATAAAGTATGATGATTTTATGGAGAGATGAGAATTCTATTTTGTATATTCCATTATTGCTACTATACAAAGCTGGCTTAGTACATTCAAAGATAAGGAGGTTTGTATAAATTAATTTAGCTCTTAGAATATGTGTGCAAATATGTGCACACACAATACTTTCCTCATGTCTTTGTGAAAGATGCTACTCCTCTTACATGGATAGAAAAAAATCTAGAGCAGTTTTAGTCAGTTCCCAGATCTTGTCAATGTTCATGGAGTGATCCAGAGTGGCTCACTTCTTGATCCTAGCAGTTAAGTAGTGTGGGTAGTCAGAAATAATCTGAGTATTCACGTTCATTTCCAATGGTCTTTTATCTAAAAATATGGGTAAAAATCTACTGACCTTCTCTAAACTAGAGAATTTTGGAAATGGTTCAATGAAACTGTTTGCAACATAGGTTATAATACAGCAAACATATACATAAGCTAACTAGAATCCATGGAGAAAAATAAATGTACTGTTAGATAATGTTGATGCCTGCTATTGCATTCAGAGCTGATATACCACCTTTAGAAAACAATTTTGTTTTTAAATTTGGTCTCTTCTTAGAGTATTTAAGACATTTTTATTTAGTTAGAATAGCTTTTTTTTAAAACCTTGAAGGGGTGTGTTGCTAGCTCTCCATAGAACCAACACAATGACAGATGGTTTCTTGTTTTCTGAGGGGGGGATGTGTTTGTTTGCTTTTTTTTTAGTCCATGGAAATGAGCACTGTGTATCTGACAGCAAGACCCTGTCTTCAGAGTTGGTTTTATAGCTTGAAGTCATTGCGGTAGAAATACAGCAGGATCTCTCAAGACTAATTTCACAAACTGCAGTGTGATTCAATAAACAAAGAACCAGCCATAACTTCAGTTGCTTTTAGAATACTAGTGAAAATTAGGATGTTGGTTTGTTGTGATTTTAATGGAAGTTTCTTGGAAAATTCTAATATACTATGGTAGAAAATACTTTTATCACAGAGCTGAGATTGATTGTTCATTAAGATCAGATAGCCAGTTTAAGTTTGAGAAGTATGATTTTAAATATGACATATGTATTTCAATAATACAGTACTTCATAATACCATTGCCACTATTCAAAATGATTTAATAACAGTGAATACTTATTTTTAAAGGGGAAACTAAAGAGGAACTAAAGGGAGCTTCTAAAGAAAGCATTAACCTCAGGAAGCAATGTTAATCAATGAGAAATAATACTAAGGTTTTTCAGGGGAGAAAGAAGTAGCCAGCCATTACTTTGTGAAAAGCTCTGCAGTCCTTATTTTGTCTCATAGATATGATTCTTGGTGAGTACTCAGATTTTATTCCAGGTGAGTGAAGAACCTACTTTCAGAAAATAAAATACATTCTGAAAACACAAATGGTAAATTGTATTAGTTGTACTCTTAGCATATCAAAAGTACATACACTTTGCTATTTAGGTCCAACCTTTGGCTGACCAACTTCCTGATCTACTAATTCACTTGGAATTTTTTGCATATATTTGTACTTTTTTTATTAAAACATTGGAGAACAAGTACAAAGCAAGATTTTAAAACTCCATTGCAGTAACATAACATTGAAAAAGATAAGATGTATAGAAGGGAGTAAAGTAGTTAAAAGATATCAAAATTATAAAATATCTGGAGGCTTTATGCAGGCAGTATAACCATATTCAGATTATTATATCAATCAAAAGATTTTTAAGAGGCCTGGAAGAAGTTCATGTAATTAGACAACAGAATAAAGAAAAGTGTTAAAAATAAAAGGTACTTTAAAATGCAGATTCTTTCCAAAGGATCAACCAGAAAAGAGCTAAGTTCTGGCATTCATTCTGAAGCTAAAAAAAAAAAAATCCCCTACCAAACTTGAAGGAGCAAAAATTTTTAAGAACTATATACTAGAGTCTTCTTTAATGTATGTTTCTAAAACGTCACAGGCAGGCAGAAAGCTGGTAGCGTGCTAGTAGTGCTGGCAGATAGCAGAGCAACAAAAGGATCTTTCAAAGATCCTTTGGATTTTTGATAAAGCTGTAGTAGAGAAGTTTAAAGTGGTTTGTATCTATTACAGAAAAGGTTACAGATTTTCATGCTGGATCCAGTATCCGTTGGTAATTAATCAAGAAATATCTTAAGTTGAAGTGTCATACGAGTGGTCTTGTGACTGGATCAATAAAACAAACAGCAAAAATCACCCGGTCTCAATAGTACTCATTCAGGGGTTTTCAAGGAATTGAAGTATGAAGTTCTTAAAAATGTGTATACCTTGTTGTTTAAGTTAATGGTGGGCACATGAAGGAAAGAGGACAAATGTGGTATCAATTTTAAAAAGACTTCTAGGAGGGATGCTTGGAACTGTAAACAAGTCTGAAATCCATCCTTGATAAAAATACAGTAAGAATAGACATTTAAGATAGATGTGTTGGGCAAGATCAATGTAGTTTTCCAAAGCAAAGTCATGCACCAAAAATCCATTACATTTTTGAAATTGCAATTAGAAATGTGGTCAAGGACAATAAAGCTTCCAGCAAAGTACTTGGCCTTCAAAAAATACTAAATCTTTATGTAAGTAGAGGGAAGAATTTTCAATACATTACTTGCCATTAAACATTAAACAGATAATAGAAATATTACATTTTCATAGCAACAGGCAGGTCCCAAAGAAATCTGTTGTGGCATTTGTGCTGTTCAGAAAGTCATTTAAAAATATATGCACTAGTGCTAAACAATTTCTAAAGATAATCAAAATTAAAAACCTAATTATGTAATAGTAACAAATTGGGTGATAAAAGAGGAAAGCTGTACTATGTTATAGTGATCTGCTTAAAATCGATTTGGCTGTCCATTTGGTTAGTACTAGAAAAAAAAATAAGCTCAAAGATAGTAAACAACAAATACATTATTAGGAAGGACAACTGATTATCACTATACCATTGTATAAATGTGCATCATGCTTGTGTCTGGAATACTGGTTATCTATCTCCTTTTTAAAAAAGAACTGAAAAGATACATGGAGAGATTACAGAAAGATTTGAACCAAGGAAAATGTACATTAAAAATACTCTGCTTCAAGAAAAATTGGACCTCAGAATATGCTAGTGGATCATTGAAGGGCATAAAGAAAATTAATAGAGAACAGTAACATTTTCTGTCCTTTATGCCAAAGAAAGGTCATCTAATTAAATTTTCAGATAATATATTAAAACAGAATAGGAAGTTGGAGTTTTTCCACTCAATATACAGGATATTGTAGAAATCGAAAGTGTAATAGGTACGAGGTCACAATAGCATTGATCAGTCTTCATAAGCAGGGTGGTGTAGGTGCTACTTTTGCTTCAAAAAATCTCTAGACAACTGATTGTCAGAAAGCAAGAGCAAGTATTTTTGGAAATAAATGGGTTCATGTAATGCTTTAGGTATTTTGCAAGACATTTTGACTTATGTATTAAAATCAAAAATCTATTCATCTGTTTCTGAAATTAAGAGGGATATTCATATTGGAAAGCAAGAAACTGGTTTAATGGCAACTAATTAATATTTTTGTTTTCTTCTTTCTGTAAGGTTGAATGTTGCTGGATTTAAACTCTGGACCATCATAGGAGTAACCACTCATGCTATGCTGAACTAGTGCCATTTATTCTTGAAGATATTAAAGGATTGTGGTGTTGCTGCTTATGTGTCATGAAAACTAAACCCCAGAGGGTCTGGCAATAGATGCCATATATTGCAGAAAAGTTCAGGCTACCTCTGTGTAGCTTCTTCAGCCTGGTGCTACAGATGATCAGTTTGATTGCAGCAAGTTTTCGGGTTTAGCAGAGAGACTCTGTTGCATTAGGGGCCTTTGAATATAGATTATAGATGTAAAGAAGGAGAGAAAAGGAGCATTAATGATAGGGCCTCCAGGGGACCCAGCACAGAAGACTGTAATTTGTAATCTGTTTACAACCCCACAAATTTCAGTTTAGCGGTGGGGAACTTTGTACAAGTTAATGACACTTTTTCCTTATATACCCATTAATGTTTATATATTGAATTTCACCTGCAACTTTATTTCATGATAAAATTAAGTTTCATAAAGTCATTTTTTCAGAATTCGTGCAATTCTGAAAATTTGCCTGTGATTAATCCTAATTCATAAAAAGAGTAAATAAATTCTTTAATATGTCAACCTTTTTGGGCTGCTCACTGCTAGTTACCACTTATGATAAAGATAGGTAAGTGACTGTGGAATGACTTCTAGAAGATTTTAGTGTAAAATAAAAAACAACTTAAACTATCTTCAGCTACATCTGAGGAGAGAATTAAATTAATTCAGTGGGCGTAGAAATATGTTAGGTCTTCACTGGAACACACCATTACACGAGCAATGTGAGACTATTCATGTGTTGTGATGTAGCCAATTCTTAAAGTGGAATGTTTTCAACCATATTTCTTATTCGTCCGAAGGCTTTTTGAATTCATCTACAAAACCTAATGACTAGGCTATCAATTTTAGCAACTTATTATTTAGCAAGTGTGTTCTCCTGAGTTAAAATACGTCTTTGTTCATTATAGGGATCTATATTGTTTCTTTTGTTAAGAATTCTAAGATGCATCTTGAATGTATGTAATACATAGAAGTATAGGGAGGATGCAAAGGGCTTGTTGATAATTTTATGTAGATCAATTCATACTTTTGTCTCTCTGAAAATGTAATGCTTAAACAAATTTTCCTCCACAGTACTATACTACTAAATATTGTACAACCAAATCTGTTCAGTAAACACATAAACAATTCATGATACTGAAAAAAAGTGCTCTTTTCAGTTATATTCATGTTGTCCTCTACATTTTTGCCAAATGATGATTCTATGTTTACAGGTACTTAGATCTCTTTTTGTAATTTGGAGTCTTAAGTATATTTCTGTGCCAAGCCTGTATTGATGAAAAAATACGTAAAAAATTAAAATTGTAAGATTAATTGAAATGTATAAAAAACCTCTTAGACCTAGATTGCAAATTTTTACTACTTAGCATGATTATACAAGTTTTTTCCTCTGCCAGTATTCAGCCTTCAGTGGAAACTTAGGACCAAAAAGTGAACAAGCAGAGAATGCAAAATTTAGGGGGTTTTGTTCCTTTTTCTTCTGCCAGTGCTTGAAACCTGCAAGGTAAGCCTGTCATATGATACAGAATTCATGTGCTCAACCCTACGAACTCAATATTTTCTTTAGTTGGGATTTCATAAAATTTTAACCTGTGGCATGTACAGAACATTAGAATATTAGGGCTTATTTGTGATTTTTGAGCTTTGGTTTAGGCTCTAAACAGATTTACCAAAATCTATTAAAATAATAGAGAAGCCAGAATAGGGGTGATAAGAATATTTAACATGCTGTGTACACAGAAAACATGATAGCAACAGCAAAAAAAGCATTTTAAATGAGAACAAACATAAATTGAACATACAGTGTCAATAATGTCAATATGTAATGTGAATCTAATGCTACCAGAGATATGTTAGTGTAAGACGTGGAAAATTTTGAGTGTAGTTCCGAAATTCTGGGGTTTTTTTTATTATTAACCCCAAATCATAACATTATAGAAATGTTATGCTATTCATAAATGTTTCCGATAAGCCCTTCCCCCTCTCTCTCCATCTTTGCAGGGGCATATTTTATTGCACCACAGATGCAGAAAAATAGCTACATAATATCTTTGGGTGAGATTCTTAGAGGAAGGGTAATTTTTTTTTTTCACTAGAGTCAAGATATAAGATTCAGTTCCCAGCTGTGTTACAGTAGCTTGCTGGCCTCAGGCAATTGCCTTCGTCCCCAGTGTGTAAAACAGAAGTAATATTCCATATCTATTATGATCTGGCTGTCTGATTTATTCAGTTGTCAGAAGTATTTTTTTCAGGCAAAGACAGTTGCTTACGACAATTTGTGTGCGAAGCACAGAGGGTACCCTGTCATTGTCACATGCTTCTCTAGATGCTGCTAAAACAAGCTATCTTCAGAAGGTAAAATCTCAGGCAGAGCTTTCTTCTGGAGGTGCCTGTTGTTTCTGTTTTCTAAGTAGAGCAGTTAAAGCTTAGCTTTAGGATCAGCTGCACAAGAATTGGTCTTCTAACCAATACCTTTTTTTTCCTAAAGCAGGAGAAAAAAGATATTACCAGAAGAATTCTTTTATCATCAGATACTATAATTATACCACCTGGGCTGTTGAGAGGATGACATGTAAATATTGCAGTTCCCTTAGACGAGAAAGAAATGTGGGACCCTGAGGTCCTCAGGGAGTGCTACAAATTGCATGTGCTGATTATGTGAGGAAAAGGTTGTCCCAGAATCACTTCCTCTAGAACTGCAGCAACTATTTGAGGTGACTGAAGAACTTGCCTTTTTCTTACTTTTCAGGTTCATACCCTTCTATAATTCACAGGATTTATGACATCTATTCTTCCTGCAGTTGGCATTCCTATCTCACTGCCCTGTGCCAACTCCCATGCTTGCTGCCTCCTGCTTGCTTCACAGTTGCCCCTCACTTAAGATTTTCTAAGTTTTCTGATAGCTAAGATTGATACAGTGAGAAGCAAGAGGGAGGGATTGCTGGAGTGAAAGAGAAGATTTTTGAGAAAAACTCAAAATAATAGCTTTACTTTTCTTTGGTGGAAAAGGGGCATTCAGCAATGTAAACCGAGAGTGGTGTACAGGCATGGAGGGTACTCGTGCAACCTCAGCACTGGACTGCAACATGGCATCCAGGTGTTTAGCCACCAAACTAAGTCCTGTGGGTCCAATATGTGAAGTAAGAGGTTGTACTCTTCCTGCTTTGCTGACTGACAGATCCGGTTTCAAGTGCAAGATGAAAAATGACCCTGAACTGTCAGTATCTTAAAACCAAAGTATTGTTTGCCGGTTTTAAATTTCTGAATAGGTATTAACCTGCCAGTAAGAGCAAAGTTCTGAGCATTAATCCTTCCCGTGTCCTCAGATGGCATTTGATGTGTGAGCAAGACTTGGTCACAAGATAGCAAATCAGATAAATATATTACGGACAAGAAATTGCACAGTGAAATTCAGAAAGTCTGTCAGAGTATGAGTGGCAAGGATCTAAGGAAGCAAATTAAAAGAAGCAGGATAACACTGAGACATGAACTGTCAGAAAAGTGAAAGAACAGCAAATATAGGAAGAAGTTATAGCTACTGTTATCTAGGTGTTCCCTTCATGAAAATAACAATGGTTGGGCAAGTTATTGAGTGCACATACTCAGGAATCCAGAGTTAGCTGGGTTCAGGCAAGACTTGTGCCAGGGAGAGTAAAGAAAAAGCATTATAAAAACTGGGAAAACCTTAGAAATTTGCGGTTGACAGACTTTGGAAAGAACATGATTTTATGTGACTTCCATTTCCTTTTATGCTGTTTGGCTCAAATTGCTAAATGGATAAGTTCCTGTGGATTGCTCATTACTGTCAGAACTATTGCACAAGAATAGGAGCAGTTTGTATCAAATGGGGAGCTTTTCTTGCAGTTTCAAGTATGTTTCTTTTTTCCTAGCACAGGTTATGGATGGCTTGGTTGTTGGGTACTGTGTTTTTAGACATCCTTAGCACATTACTCTCTTTTCCATATACCATAAGCAGATATTCACTGGTTGTATGTGGGATAACCAGAGTTGATTTCCTCATAGAGCTCTTAAATTAATGAGGTTTTAATATGTAACTATAGCTTTATGCACACCTAGATACTTATTCCCATAGACTTTTTATGTAGATGTAGAGACACATTTAATTCTTTGCATCCCTTAGAGCCCTTTATTCACCTCCTAATGATAGCCGAGTGCTTCAGTTCTCTTTTGTTTTAAATGGGTTTAAATAATTTTGAAGGTTTTACAAGCTCTGCAGGTTTTGTTACAAAGTCCAGATGAAACTTAGTCTGGAGCTGTGGCTCATTTTTTAACCTCCCAGTCTCACAGAGGAGAGAGCTGTGTACTGCAGGTTATCTCGTTCCATGTAAATCCACTGCACCTGCACAGAGCAGCTGTGGCTTTATGACAATAAATCATGGTGTAAATGGCACACCCGTGATGCAATGGACTTTTATACCAGCAATAACTGGGTCACCTGTTAAAAGCATCAGGGTAATTGCTGTCAGCAGAGCAAGGAAACAGTTGTGAACCCCAGAAGCACCAAATGCAAGGCATGTGTGCAGGGCTGAGCTGTTGCACGTGCCCAGGGTGAGTGGTGTGCAGGGAAACAGCCAGACTTCAGCAGCACCAAGCAACCCACACAAATTCAGCTACTCCAGAGCTCCCAGGACATGCCAGTTCTTTGCTGGTCCAAGGGTGCAAGAGGAGAAAGGCCAGAGACCCCTCCAAAAAGGCAGCTAGGTGCTCTTATATCCACTTCCAAAACAGTTCCTGCAGGTGCCCTCAGGCAAAATTATAGTAGGGGCTGACAGCTGGTTTGCATGCTAGGAAAAGTTTGTTAGAGAAGCTGATAAAAGTCATGGAAAGGAATCCTTCCAAGGTTGTTTTCATGGTAACCAGAGTGGTGGAGGATGCTTGTACCAATAAGCGCTGTGTTGATATAGAGTGGCCAATGAATAAGTGTAAACTTTGTGAGAATATAAAAGAGAGCCAGCTGTGAGGATAAAGAGATTTTTTGAGGCCTTCTGATGTTGTACAGTGTTCTTCTGCCTCTTATGACCATCTCAACAACGACACAAAATGAGGACAGCACCACCAATGGCTGCATAACTGACTTAGGCCAGGAAGGTACAGAAAGGGACTAGAGACCAGTGCAAACTGAAAGGCAGCTGTGATCAAGAGCAAATGCTCCAACACCATTCTTTGGGTGACTGAAATAACATTTTTATTTGCTAATTCATTTCTTCTGGCAATCAATGCCTCAAACTGTAGTCTGTACAAATCTCAGCAATCTGTTTAGGACTTAACATAGATATATTGTATTAAATTGTCCTTGTTAAGTGGAATGCCAGCAGTATTAGTTACAAAATTATGCCATACCTAGAGCATTTTATGTAATGTTTTGCTAATACCCCATTGATTTATTACGTTTTTGCCTCATAATTTAGAACATTTTGGCTAATTGAGTTTAGCAGAACCTCTCAAAATAATGTGTCATTGCACATGATTAAAAATTGAAAATCAGCAAAAAGGCAAATAAACATTCAGAACACAAGTATAACCTATTCCAGAAATAAACTGTATTTATTTCTGTTTAAGTGCGTCATCAGTAATATTTAATTGAATTGTCCAGGACAGTCGAAACAAGAAGGTTGTGCAGACACTGTTGCATACCTCTGCCAGCTTTTCCTGAAGCAATGTTTGGATTTGGAGGGAGAGCTGAGAAAGGACTGGAGAAAGGGTGATGTCTCAGTGTGTAATGCATGTACTCAGTACAAAGTAGCCTTAGAGAAAGGGTGATGTTTCACTGTAATGCTGCCTTTGTGTAATGCATGTACTCAGTACCTCATACCTATGGGATACTGACATTTCTCCTTACTTGGCTGTAACGTGTTCCCAATGTTAAGGAATTTCCTGATCTTTCATCTGCTTTCATCTAGAATACTCAAAATATTTGGGAAAGAGAGAAATACATGATAATAAATAATACACAACACATACATGTATGTGTATATGTTTGATGCCACATTCTTAATTTTTTTTACATACTTTGAGAAGACAAAACTCATATTGGCCTTTATTAAGCTTTTTTACCAAGCAAGTAGCACTTTTGCCAGGAGAGGCTATTTGATATAGGACATGAGGAATTAGCCTGATGATTTAGTCAAGTACCCTGTTCCTGACCCTGTCACCAGTCTTCAGCATGGCTTTTGAAAAGCCATGTTCCCACTTTGTTCTTCCAGTTTTGGTCTGATGTTTGAGACAATAATATTGATTGGTCTTTTTACAGCACTGTGAGATCTACAGGTGACCAATGCTTTGTGAATCCTTTGTTGGCCATATTTTGTCTTATTTGGAAATCTAGCCTTTATGTTCCAGCTCAGCTGATAAATAATGAAGGAATATTCAGGTAATTTTCATTTTACATATCTGAAAATGGTGTTTTGAAGAAACTAGAAAACCTTGTTGCCCTGATGCTTTGCACGATTACTGGTGAAAGCGGACAGCTTTAGGAGAAGGTCTAGAACAAAGTACATTCCATGAATAAGTCAATCCAGATATATTGCATTTTCCTGGGCCAGAAAGGGCTTGGCTGAAGCTTAGGAGTAGAGAAATGAGAATAGAATAAGGAGAATGAAGGCAAAGGAAAACACACACAAAAAAATGTGAAGAAAATAGGAGAAGAACAACGGAAAATAAGCCCAAAAATAGGTTTAGATTTTAAACTAGGTGTTAAGCTATTCCTTTCTATTCTGATGGGTCGTTTTTGCAAGTCTTTTTATGTCTTTGAAATTTATTATTTAATTAAAATTTCATCCTAGTAACAGGTTGAGGTTGCTTCTTGATAATTTACCAGTATGAATCCTATTCTTCTCCAATATACTATGAGGCTTTTGGCCTCAAAATTTAGCCTGAAAATTATTATTATTATCTAATAAATGGAGAACTTCCTCAAGCTTTCATTATATAATTGTCCTGTTTTACCTTATGAAGGGAATAAAAACATAGTTGTATGAGATCTTGCTGTGTAGATCACTCTGTCAGTCAAAGGCAGAGGGAAATTTTTGGGACAATCTTGCAATGCAGCCTTGTGGTACCTAGAGGGACCTTGCAGGAAGGCTGGAGAGGGACCTTTTACAAGCTGGAAAAGGCTTGTAGTGGTACAACAAGGAGGAATGGCCCTAAGCTGAAGGGTGGTAGATTTTGATTAGATATTAGGAAGAAAATCTGTAATATGAGGGTGGTGAGGCACTGGAATAATTTGCCCAAAGAGTTTGTGGACTCCCCATCCCTGGAGGTGTTCCAAGACAGTGTGGCTCTGAGGAAGGTCATCTTTCTATGATTAACAAAATGTTCATAACTTAGTCAATATGAGCTACAGATTTATTCTTCCCATGTGTGATCTTTCTGACAGAAGTGAATGTCAAGACAAGGTGTCTAATTTTCTCTCATATTTTGTAATGGATTTCATTTGCTCTGTCACACCTTTAGAAGATATATCTGCACTAGAATTTTTGTAATGTCATGGGTCTTGCTTTGTTTATATTCAGTTCACATCCATGATAATCCTTTAGGACGTAGTACTGCAAGGTGCTGAGCAAAACTGGGGAGTTACTGAGCAATGTCAGTTCTTATAGAAACTGGTGAAGTTAAGGGCAATTTGCTACCCAAGGAGACCTTTAGTACTTCAGAGTTAGTTAATCCATTTGTCTAGTAAAATAAATGGATAAGACTGGGGAGGAAAGCGTCTTACCTGTGGCTCCCCTGAGGTGTATCTCTGCTGCAGTCACAGGACTGCAGGCTGGCTGCTTTGGCACAAAGCTCTGCATAGGCTGCAAAACCTGTCCTGGAGGAAAAACAGCACCTGCCAGCAGGGTGGACATGTTGGGCATGTGACAGAGTTTCAGAAAACATCTGCCAGATCCAATCACTGGTAGAAGGTAGTTTCTGAATCTGACAAAGCACAGTGGTGAACTGAATCCAAGTGTGTGGTGTGCTTGGGCCAGCTGGGACTTGGGCCACTAAGTATAAGCAGTATAAGCAAAAGTAAAAAATCTTCAGTCTGGAGCAGCAAAATTTCTTTGGTATTTCATCTTATGCAGCCCCATGTGCACTGTAATGTCCTGTTCTGCTGCCCCCTGTCCCAAAGTAGTCAGCCAAGCCTGGATCCATAATTCTTTATAATAGCCACCTCACTAAGCCTTGTTTTCCTGCACCCTCTCTACAGACAACAAAGAAATATTAAAATCTCTCATTTCCAAATTGCCCTTGAAGGCTTTGCTGTGTAAGTAAAATAAATTATGATAGGGAACATTTCTAGGTGCTGCTGCTGCTGCTAACCTATGCTGTTGATGTCTTAGGATGGACCTGGCACAGTTGTAGCCAATGCTAATGGCCATTTCATGTCTTCAACAGCTTCTGGGTATAGTTCAAGCTTCAACACCATCAACAGATAATTTCCAAATGGAAGTTTGGATGTGCCCCTGTTGTCGATGATGCATGTTCAGCAGCGTGGCTGCAGGTTGTTCTCTGTCAACAACCAGAGCCAGCAGCAGCAACAGATGAAGACTGAGAGTATATTTTATTTGCTGATGGAGAGAGCTTTCCATTCTAGTACAAAGTACAAGTGGAAGAAATGATACCACCTGTTATTTAAATGTGTTGCGATTTCAGCATTCATACATGAAGAAAGATCCCTAGTCTCTAGTGTCTTCTAAACATTTGGTTTCCAAACACATTCTTGTGTTTTCTTGGAGGCTCTTCTAATTGTCAGATTATTGACATGGATTGGGTTGAGAGCAAAGCTGTTTGTCACTTGACTTAAAACTAAGTCTTGTGAATTCAAGCAATGATAGTGGCTAGTGGTGCCCAGTGTTCAAATCCTGACTCTAGAGGTTACATTTGGATGGTCTAGAGAACTTCTCTAAGCAAGGAAGTCTTCATTTCTCAAACCAGAGAATAACTTTTCCCTGAGAAGTAAAAAGTTGAACTCAAACTAAGGAGAGCTACAATCCCTTTGAAAGTGTATTGACCACTGAATTTCATGGCCAAGTGAAATTTGTATTTGTGTGGCCACAAATACTTCCAGTTTCAGGTGCTGTACAAGGGACCCTGACCTTCTGGAATGTGATTAGATGGAGACAAGCAAATGGCATGACCAAGTCAGACACCTCTTGTTCAGCATTTCCCAAGCACATCTGCAATGTTGCATAATTTTTTTTACTTAAGCCTTTGTTTCTGAGAGTAACCCTTATCTTTGCAAGAAATCTCAGTTATCTCCAGAGATTACTAATAAATTTGTTAATATTCAGATAGCATTTTGAATCCCTCTGTGCTCTTTTACATCAAAGAAGGTTAACTCTTCTATGTATAACCTCATTAGTTTTGTTAGTTTTAAGTATATGCCTAGCCTTGTTCTTGGCTTTAGAAAAAGCTGAGCAACATTTGCAGAATTATGTTTAATGAAGCTTTGGCATTCAAGGGTATTGCAAATGCAAATATCATGGTATGAAAGTAATATTTGTGTGTTATACGAGTTTAATCCTGAAATACATTTAAATGTAATAGTATGACACTTGCACTTTTCCTTGAAGTTTACCAATATCTGCCAAATGTTTGAGAAAGGAGACAGGGGAGGGGAGGGGAGGGGAGGAAAAAGAAGGAAAAGAGAAAGAAAATTTTGGTATGCAGGAATCAGTGAAAATGGTCTGCTTTTGCACCTAAAGTATAGAAGCTAGTCTTTTTGTTTGTTTATTCATTTTCTACTGTTGGTTTTTACTTTGTAAAAAATCTTGTCTTCTATACAGTCAAATGCAGAACATATGCAGGGAACGGCAAATGAATTCATGTGAGTAGCATATCCAGCCTGTCCTAGATGCTAAGGGTACATGTATAGCTTCCTTGTAATTTAATAATTTGTAATCACGATATAACATAATTGTAAGAGTATAATAATCTAATATGACAATACTTCAACATATATGTAGGGGAGCACCTTTTTCAACCCAGGAATGAGTGATATATAAAGCATAAAGGAGCATAAAGGTTTGGATTCACCAGACATTTTAAGCTGGTTCCTGAATTATTTTATGCTTTTTTTAGTCTTACAATAGCATTTGAAATACCATTGTGCTCTGCTTCAAAGTCAAGTTAGTACTGCTGTATATAAGCACATTCCTTTCACCATTTTTGAATATGGGGTCAGCCAATTTGTTGGGGGCAAGGCTCTGAGGAAGGATAAGCAGGAGGGCTCCTATGACCTTGTGCATACATTCTCTAGAGCATGTCACTTCTCATTTCTCCCAGTCGCACTGCTCAAATGCAGTGTCTTTTTTTCCCACTATAGCATGAGAGAATGCAGATGTCAGGACTGTTGGCCATGAGCATTGTTCCAATCATAGAAATTCACTGTTTTCTCCTCTTCTTGGACAGCTGTAGGATTTAGGGTGATCTGGCAGTTTCCAGCTCCCTGTTATGAAATATTTTCCTGCTCACTGTCAAGCATGTGTGTGTGTGTGAGCAGGTGTCTGTCTGTTATGATGGGACAGACAGTGGATCACTGTTTGGAAATTACTGCTCAGGCTAAGCTTTCACAGCCATCCTACCTAAAGATAACATTTAGTTCTCATCACACTGCCTACATGGCCCAAATACATTTTCAAAGTGTCAGTCTTGATTTCTATCTTTCTCTCTGCCCCTCCTAATATCTGATGCATGTAGCGGACACCATGAAATGGATTTTTCTTGCATGTGAATTTCACTGATTTCCTAAATCCTGTTTGCCTGGAGGCAGAATGACAATGTGATTTCCTCCTTTTCCACTTGGCTCTCAGAGGTAGTGCTCAGAACAACACTCTATGTAGTCACTTAAGCATGACCAGAAGTACTCCGCACTATGGCCGGTTCTTCCCTTCATTTATTTTCCTTTCATATTTTTATGAAAACTTCACTACTGTTTCTGATGCCCATTCAGTTCTTGCTGCTTTGTGTCCTGAGCCACTGCTCAGATCATCTTGCCTATCGAGAGCAGAAAGGGAGGCTGTACCACAGAGCTGCTGCCAGCCCAGACAGCTGTATTGACTGAGGGTGTGAAAAGCTCATCCCACCAAACTGGCATCATGCTGTTCCCACAGCTCCTGTGAACTTCTGTTTGTTTATTTTCTTAGTTTGTGTCAGAGGCATAAAAAGGCAGAAGAGCTTTTGCTGGATTTGGATCAGAGCTGGAGATGGAGCCTGGTTTCTTCATATGTCATTGTGGTTGCAGGGTCTTCACGCCTGAAATTTGTCATGTGGACAGAGGTTTTGAATAAAATCCAGAAACAGGACACATGCTTTTACATCAAAGGTAAGCACCAGATTCAAAACTTCAATTTGAACTCCTTTCTTCTTCCTCCACTCAAAGGGCAGCTGCTTAGTCTTCAATCAATAAACACATTTTATTTCATTTTATTAACTCTTAGTTTCTCTGGTGCATAGAGTTTTCCCTTTCATATGTGACCAGGTTAAGACAACCTTGGCAGAGTTAAGTAATTCAGTGCCTAGATTGACTTGGTGTCCAACAAGGATCTATCAGAAGGAGAGGTCGGGCTTCTCAGAGCATTCCTAACACACAGCAAAGGGATTATCCTGCTTCAAAAACATGGCAACTGCTTTCTTTTGAGGGCAAGTCTATAGTGAAAATTGCTTTCCCTTTCAGAAAAGAGCCTACTAAACATTTGGCAAGGAATTGGGAGAATCAGATCTGCTGTCCTGAAACATACATCTTTCTAGAAAAGCTTTCTTAGTATTGTGCTACAAGTTATTTAAATTAAAGGACACTTTCTACTTTCCTTCTTAATGTTGTATCATGGTGAAAAAAGGGCATCAAGATTCAATGACTTAAGAGAGGGAGAGGAAGAATATTGACAAGGGAGCGGTTCAGCAATACCATTTACTGGTCCTTGCTTCTGTAACTGGTTATTTTGTCAAAGACAGCATGGAGGGTAAATGTTACAGACAATCTGATCAAGCAAAGGAAATGGGTGATGCCTTTAATCAGGGAATTGAACTTTAAAGTGAAATTAATAAAAGTTCAGAGGCCTATAAAATTATTCCAGGTGCAAAGCAGAGTTGTAAGGAAAGTAATTTTGGCCTTAGGTACCAATCTTCACCCAAATACAACTAAATGGACTGATGTATAGATTTTTGGTTTGGGCTTTTTTTTTTTTTTTTTTTACACTGGTTCTCATCCTGAGGCAGCCAAGGAACATACATGGAACAGCTGGATTTTTTAGTATTTTTTCAATAACATAAAGTGCATTTTGTCTGTGATTGTTTTGGAGCTGTGGGGATTACCAGTGCTACCTTTATGCTGAGTCAGATTTCATTCTTAGCAGGCCTTCAAACTGTCTAGTGCTTCAGGGCTGCTGTTGCATATATTAATTTTTAGTGAACCCTTCCTCTAATCATAGCAGAGCCACACAGCAGTTCTCTGGACACTGTATTAAATTTTGTGTAAAATCCTCATTGTCTCTGTAGGAATATATCTACCAGGAAACTCAGGGGACAACCATGTCAGACCTTTGAACATTTCAAAAATTGAAAAACAGTGCATAAAATCTTGCACTTGGATTCAGCTGATGTTACCCTGTCAGCATGAATTGCTTGAGGGAGGAGAGAACAGTAATGCTCTTCTATTTCTAAACACTCTCTTTTACATTTGTTTAGTTTATGCAGCATAGTTTCATTTCAATCTATGCGGTGTTATACTGTTGGCATGTTGCTTTCACTATTCACTTAAAATAGAGATTATAAAACAGGGAAAGTAAACTGCAGCAAGGGGAACAGATGGAATTTTTCCTCTTATGTAAAAAATACAAAGTAATGAATATGTATGCGATCACTTTTTTACATGTGACATACAATGAATAGGTCTTTGTGTCTCTGTCATAGCCCCCTAAAATGCTACAACCTCACAGAGATTCTTATATAAATCAAATTATGCAGAATCTAGTGTCTTCTCATTAGCAACAGGGAAAGATGCCCCTTCTTGCGGGAAGAGGCAAAAAAAAAATCTGCAGCTATTTCATTAAAAATATTAATGTTGTTTTGTATTAGACTAAAAAAAGGAATGCCATAATAAAAAACAAGTAGCCTAGGAAGGAAACAAAGCACACTTTCAACAACTGCTCTCTTCTACCCTCTATCAGTTCTTCTGCAGCAGCCATCATCCAAATAGCTGAAGGGCTTCTTTTAAGCCTCTACTTGCATGTCTTTTTTATCTGATTTCTGTATTAATTTACAAAACCTGTGAAAGGAAATGTAATCACACCAACTAACAGTAGGATTCACATTGAGCAATATTTTCCCAGGAAGTTAGGGTCTTATTTTGTAAACAGCTGACAGAAATTATATGCAGAAATATATTTGATCAAGTAGTTTGAACAGTCAAATATAGTGAAAAGTTCATTAATTATATCTTAATGAAAACATATGTTGTCAGAACAGAGCCTTCAAGTCAATGCATATCTCTGAATACCTCTGAAGCTCCGTTGTACATACCAACTATTCAAAATAAAGTAAAATATGCAAAAGTGAATTTTCAGTTGAGTCTAGTGAGACAAGCATCAATCCATTTTTTATCTCTACATTTGGGTGATCTGAACATGAATGATTTTATGCTGTCTCTAAAAATGTGTTCAGAAGAAGGCAATTCCTAGACCATTGATTCAAATGAAATTCAGTAATAGAGTAAACAGTAGCTCATACTATATCCCCTGCAATATCTACATATGGCTCAGGAGTGCTATTGGAAAAGCTAAACTCCAAATGATTTCTGGACTGAATTCTTCCTCCTTGATTAGCTTGTACTGGCTGTGAACCCACAAACCTAATGCCCAGTAGGTTACTTGAAAGCAGGTGTGACAGGTTCTTATCTAGCATTTAAATCGTGAGACTGACCAAATGGAGCACAGTTCTTACGGTTTCTGTTCCCTGGCCATTTTCTGTTTGTCAGGTTACTGTATATGTGCATTTATTTTAGAACCTATTGTTCACTGTTTGGTTAAGCATAATTGCTAAGCAAATACATCCTTGCAGTTACCATAACACTGAGCTATTGTTTTGAAAATTTGTGCCACTTAATTTACAAATCCAAGATTATTTCATCTGCTGTCTTTTCCAGCAACACAATGGACTTTGCCAATCATTGCACTAAATTTGCTTAAGAGTTAATATGAGCTCATTCAGCTTTGCCATCTATCATGCAGCAGCATTGAGTGTCCTCTTTAGTATGCAATATAATTAAATGTTGTCCTTGAGGAGTTTGCATATTGCTTATTTTCATTCCCCTGTTATAAAGGGAAAATTGCTTCACCTTAGAAGCTTGATCTCCACAGTCCCATATAAAAGATATTTATTGACTGTATTTTAAAATAGAAGAGGTATATTCCAGGGGGTAAAGACCTTGTAAATATATTTGCTTTTAACTGAACAAAAGAGGTGGTACCATCATACGTACCCGAGGGGCCAAATGCTGGGGGTGCCCAGTGGGTTGGACCACCCCTGGAGAACTGGCTCTGCTCAGCCCTGCTCCTGTTCAGCTGCTGCAGTGTGCTGAGGCACCTCCGAGGACAAGCCAAGAAATGAAGCATCAGTAAGGTCTATGGCCAGGCACAATCCTTGGTTTGTCCTCAGGGCAGCTGAAGGCACAGGCTCCAACTCCAGCAGGGCTTCCAAGTGGAGGGACCTTGGCTTCCCACTGCTCTTGCTCACACAGCCCAGCCACATCATCTCAGAGCCGGTCTAAATGCCCACAGCCAGAGCTCCAGGAGGAGAAGAGACTCTGCAGAGTCTGTTGATGCTCTCAGGGCCCCAGCAAAGAGTAGAAACAAAGATTGCTGAGGCTGCCATAAAGTGCTGTAGTGGTCCTATATTTTGTAGCATCTCAGAATCATTCCCACAGTGTTTCCATAGGAAAGTAGAGTGGGTGCTAAAGAAGTATCACACTCTTCAGCGTCTCCTGAATAAGGCTATAAAGCCAATGACAATATTAAACTCTACCTGTATGTAGAGCTAATAATGTCTATAATTGTTTCCAAGACCATGTTTCATAGAATCATGAAGTCATAGAATCATGGCATCAGAGAATCACAGAATCATAGCATGACTTGAGTTGTAAAGGACTTCAAAGATCATCTAGTTCCAATCCCTCTGCTGTGGCAGGGATACCTTGCACTGGACCAGATTACTCAAAGCTCCATCCAACCTGGCCTTGAACACTTTCAGAGATGGGGCATCCACAACTTCTCTGGCAAACCTGTTCCAGTGCCTCACCACCCTCACAGAACAGAATTCCTAATATCTAATACACACGGCTGTCTTTCAGTTTCAAGGCAGTTCAGTTTGAAGGAAACCTAGTGATAGCCTTAACCTATAGCTACATGCCCTTGTAAACAGTCCCTCTCCAGCTTTCTTGTAAAACTCCCTTGAGTACTGGAATATTTCCATAAGTTCTCCCTTCTCCAGACTGAACAGCCCCAGCTCTCTCAGCCTGTCTCCATAGGAGAGGTGCTCTAGCCCTGATCATTGTCATGGCCCTCCTCTGTACTCAGTGCAGTAGCTCCACATCTTTCCTATGCTGGGGGCATCAGAACTGGATGTGATTGTTATTTTAAAAGTTCATTGACTATTTGAGTTTCTTTGCTTTTAGAAAACCAGAATTTAAACATACACTGTACTTTGTTGTTTTTGCAAGCGCAACCCATGTAGGACTAATACACTGTGCAAATACAAATTACTTACAGCATGATTTTAAAATGTGCTTCATCTTTTGTCAATACTGAGGTCTGTCCATGTTTTTTACACAGGCAGTTTTGTATGAATATATATAATTGATTGAAGTTTCATACAGCATGAATTTGCTGATTAAAAGCAGGGGGAAAATGAGCAGAGAATTGCACAATCATTAGTTTATTGAATGCTTTGAGAAAAATTACTATTATAGGGAATGATGTAGAAATACGAGGAAGCGTTTGTAGGAAAAACAAGAACAAAACCACACAAACAAAAGATCTGAAAAGCAGCAAGAGAATCAATATAAAGTCACAAATCCATGATGTATGAAAATGTCTGGTTCTCCAAGTGATCAGAGAAAGACCAAAAAGGGCAGAGCTTGCATACATGAAGACCATTCCATTGCAATGTCCTATTCAAAACTGTTTGCAGCTTCTTAAGAGAGAATTTGGCCTCTTCACGAAGGTGCCCATTGAGCGTCACCCTCTATGATGAGAAATATGTATAATGTACCATCAAATAGCAAGAATATAAAAATTAAAGAAAAAAAAAGACCTGCATTTTTAATTTTAATAGATTTTCTTCCTCCTTTGTACTTCTTGGTAAACTAGGTAGAGAATTTTAAGTGTCATGGAATATTTAGGGTAAATTTTTCTACTAATGTTTGCCTAAGTTATCGAGCAGATTCCCTGGTCTACAATATTTAGGGGCTGTTACTGGAATTTAGCCTCTGACACACCTGTGTCAAACCAGTATGACAAAAAGCATGAAACTGTAAGTGCTGAAGCAATCCACAAGGATGTGCCACAGTCTCCTGGTCACTCTCAGACAATATTCAAGTCACATGCCTTTAAATAATAAGGGCAACAATAGAAGTAATTTCTAGAACTTTACAAAGTCTTTCAAGTAAACGCATATCTTTGAATCTTCTTGGTAAAGGGTTTGCAGTCTCTTAACAAAAAAGGGAGGAAAAAAGTATTAATTGCTTCTGCTGTCTGGCCTGAAGGAGTAGGAAGGTTACAGACAAAGCTACAAGAGAAACTTCACAAAACTGGAGTCAGATTTTTCAGGTATTTAACAGGGAATTACAGGATTGCCATTCATATCACATAGCCTAGGCTAAGAGAGGAACCTTTTTCCTTTACTCATTCACTGCTTGGTCTTGTTCAAACCTGTCCTTTGAAGCCATAACTTTGAGAACTGTTTCACACATATCACCTCCTGTCAGTAGGTGAGACAGAAGTGACACAAGGAGCTCTTGTGAGAGCTAGACAGAGCTAATGAGGCTGCTGCTTTCCACCATCTCCTCAAAATAACAGCAGACCTGCAATTAATTATCAATAATATGTTTTCTGTCTTTCCAGAACAGTGCAGCTGAGCAGTGTTTTTTAACCATAGGTGCATTATAAAATTACAATCTACTCTTCCTCAGCATTCAAGAATGTCCAGAATCAAAGTCCATATGGCACCTACTTTATCAACATTCTTCTGAGAACATCTGTTTAAAGTGCCCAGCCTTTTGTACTGGCTGGGCACTTTAAACACATCAGGTGTTGTAGTTGACTCTGACTTTCACACAAGATTCGAATCATAAAATTTGCTGAATTTTATATGATAGAGATTTAGACAGAGATTCCCTCAAAACTGAAGGAATACATTGGACTGGAATTGGAAAATACATTGACAGCCTATTCTTTAGACCTGTCAGTTGATGTTTTTCACCTATCTTGTGTTTTCCCCATAAGATGTCAACACAGAGCTGCTGTCCCTCAGAATAGTGTGCTTCACTTTTAGGGGACCCTTTTTACAGACATGCTAAGTACAGCCCCAAAACAGGGTCAAAGTCTAACAGTAGTTTAATTTATATGTCCTTTTTCACCTTCCTGAAATATCACCTTGTTTTTAAAGTGGTGTGTTTACAATGGAGACAGAGGAGAATGATCCTTCAAAAATTTCAAAAATTTTAAGAAAATTTCTAATCATATCTTTGAGTTAAAGGCTGCAGACTTACCCTGACTTGAAATGTGAAGATTTTCATGGGGTTTGTTTGGGAGTGTCTTTTGTTTGTTTGTTTGTTTTTTTCTTTATTGCCTCAATACCTTCTTGCTGACAGCTTTGCACAAACTTTAAATCTCCCAGGACTCTTAGACATTAGCCATGGTTTTGACACAAATTCCTCACTTTGATAATTTCTTCAGGTGAATTTTTTTAAGTCCCAGTTCTGTGAGAAATAATTAAATAATAATTTCTTGTATAACAGGAATTTAACGGAGGGCTACCATCAACTTTGCTGTATTGTTTTGCTGTTTTATTTCATGGGCAAATTGGAGCTCTAATTGATGGAGGGTTGACATTAATTGTGGGTTATACAGCTTCTGTGCAGCTTCTTAAAAAAAAAAAAAAAGAAGAAGCTCACAAACTAAATCTTGCTTTCTTGCTTTTCACCTCCCAAGAAGGCAACAAGTGAGGTTGAGACAAGAATAGTTAATTTTCTTTCACAAGGGTGATAGACATATGATATGAACCAGAATCATACTTGGCAATTGTACCTGTCTAGTTCTGTATGTATCTATTTTTTCAGGTGTATTGGCAGCACTGTTTCTCAGGGTTTAGAGCAGCACTGAGAAACGATGGCAGTGTCTGCATGAGAGAGGAAGTGTCAGCTCAAACTGGGGCTGACAATGGTTCAAGAAAAGTTTTGTGAGACTACGATTATGGAAAACAGTGATTTCTTTCTCCTGATAGATGAAATGAAGTCATTGCTGATTTCTTCTGTCAACGAATATTGTTATTACAGGACAGTGTCTGTACACCATATTAAAGAATAACAAACCTTAGTTTTTGATTGGACTGGTCATTTCTTTCTGAATCCTGTGTCCTAGTTTGTGTGTAATTAAATCAAGGACGATCTTAATGTGTCTGTTGTATGTGAGCTCAGATTCAACTGACCTAATGATCATAATTATATACCTATCCATACTGCTAGGCACAGAAAATTCATAAAGGCTTCTTCAGATTGGAGAGCCTAAACTTCATCTATTTCCACAAGACCCGAGGATAAATCTCCAGCCCATAAAACAAACTGGGAACCCTAACAGCAAGGGGATTTATAAAACTGTCAAGGTGAAGTGATCATTAATGGTAGTTTTTTGTAAAATACAGGTACTGTCTGAATGTAATTTATAGACAATATGTCATATGAAAGGTATATTAACACAATTCAAATCCAGTTAATCACGATTCAGGTTCATACTCAAATAGATTAATGTAACTGGGACCTGAAATAAATGATGGAGGATTGTTACTGTCACATATTTGCTACCCTCAGCTGAAGCTACTTCAGCTGCAAGAGGAAGGCATCTGGGATTTCAGGTTATGTTTTCAAATATTCACCTTCTGCTGACTCCATGAGAATTATTGCTATACCTTCCTTACATTTATAATGTTATTTCTCAGAGTTATCTGTGTATTTCTGTGTGGTTGATTTGATCTCATCAGCAGTCAGAACTCATTTGTGCATTTTTCCATGTTTTCAAAGCTAAAATTCAGTTTTCTCTCCTTTCCATGAATCCTTCTAAATTTATGCATACACTTTTGGAAGTGCTTGGGCAGTAGCAGCCATTGTAGAAATGCTTTTGGCATTGCTGGATATTCAACACTTCCAAGCTATTTCATCTAGGTGCTTAAAAAGGAAGGGAGGCTTTGGTAGTTTTGCCCTCTGTCTGTTTCACAGCCTGGCCAGAGGCAATGACATTCCCTTGCCAGAAACACAGGAATGGTACATCTTCTGTCAGTTGGTGTTTGTATTTAAAATCTTTAACTGTTTTATGTAAAAGAATCTTATTGATTTCTTTCATTTCAACAGAAATAAAAACAAAACCAAAAAAAATTTCTTTGAACATCTTTGTCAATTTCACCAAATTCCATTCGTATGGAGAAATACTTATAGAGAAGTTTATAGCTGTTCACCAGTTAGACAAGTGCTAAGTCATTACTCATTAGCCACTTGGGCTGGATTAGTCACCTTTTTAGTCTCAGGTATATTTTTTCCAGTGGAATAGGACTCAGAAGAAACCTGAGTATTAGTGACCTTGCTTTGATCTGTCTTTGCGTAAATGGGCAAAGCAATAAGGACTATGAGCTGAGATTCTTTTTCTTTTAGTTTCATGGTTGAGTCCATAATCCCTGTTATCACAGGCAAGCACAATAAATCTGAAAAGGCATATAAAACCAGTTACAGGGTTTTCATTGTTTCTTCCACCTCCACAGCCAGGAGCATCCACAGTCACTCTCATCAGGGCTGTAAGTGTACCCTACCCAGCTCCAGCCTTTGCCTTCCACCAGCACAGAAGCTGGACAAAACACTGACAAGAGTATTGTACACATCATTCTGCCTTAGGCACTGATGCAGACTACACATTCAAGCAGTCTTTTCTATTTCCAATATTCATTAAACAGATAATGCTTAAAAGCATCAGCTTATAAATTAGGAACCCAGTACCTTGCCTTACCTTGCTAGTTTTATACACCTTATTCCTGCATGGATTAGCTAGTACAGGTTAAGTTAGGGTATAAATTTCAAACAAGAGAAAGCACTGTCTCTTAATATACTTCCAGCACAGACTTCAAAATAAAGTTTTAGCATGGAAGGAGACTATCAAAAGCATAGATCTGAGCTGGGCATCATTAGGTTAAAGCAGGACAGCTTCACTTGACCATGGTGCTAATGAAATCTTTCTGTTATACTTTGTTCTTGAGCTTACTATTAATTTTCTTGGACCTTATATGTGCCATGGAAGTTTTTCTGAAGCTTCCTGCTGACAGTATTCCATAAAACCAGATGGGAATCAGCAGACCAGGCTCCTCTACTATCTGTGATATGATACAAGTGCAGTTCACCTTTCCAAGAATAACTATTCTCCCCGCTAAAACCAAGCAACAATATTTGTGCTCATTCTCCTTGGAGGTCTCCAGAAGAGGACCAGCCTTACAAATACTAAGAGTAGCTGTTGGTGGATCCCTTGAATCACACAAATTAGGTAGATATTGCACCCCTAAACACCTTGTTCTCTTGTAGAATGTTATGTGTCAGGTTTCATTTCATCACTCTCTGCTTGTTCTGCATTATGTCTTCATCCTAGATAAAGTCCAGTGCTGAAAAGATTGCTTCATTCAAGTTTCAGCAATTGGAAGACAAAAGGAATCTTGGGGTGTTGAACTTCACTATCTCCAATAACCATTCTGTATAATAGAAAAATTCTGCTTTGAGAGAATGCTTCCCCCACTCCTAGTGTTCAATTGGCTATGTTTCCAGAGCCTTTCAGCTACCTAAATTTTTAATGCACTTACAACAGAACTTACTCTTTACAGAAGGTTCATATCCAAAGAGTATCATTGGAGAGAATCTGCTGAAATAACTTCCCCTACTCTGACAAGCTGAGAGAACCTCTGACCATTTGTGTAAGATGCATTCTCTGTGGGAAAATGATTAGAGAGCAGAGGAATCTGTCTGGCATTCACTGTCATTTCTTTAAAATTTCAAAAACACCACCATAGAAAGATACTGAGCTAACAACTGAATAGAGCTAGTATTGGGACAGAAACAACATTTAATAAAACATATTTCCATTGCAATTTATTGGACCAGTTAATTGTAGTTAAATATTTAGTAAAAAAAATTAATTGCATTATTATTATTATTATTATTATTAATATATTTTTAGTTATCTTGGTAGATAGAGTTAACTTACTCTTTTCCTAACAATCATTGTCACTGAGTGAACTCACAAATGGAGGGCAACAATTGGCCTTTACATGGAATGAGCTGACAATGGTTATCAAGTCTGTTACTGAAGTAGAATTACAGAGTTCTCAGGAATGGAGGCATGTTTTTTCCATGCCAGTGAAAGGGCTGTTTGGGGGAGTGGTGACACTAAATGCAGTCTCACTAGACAATAATCTCTTCTGGCAGGCAATAATCAAAACCCTTTGGCAGCAAGAAGGATCTTTAAGTGGCTTCTGAGTTGGAGAGTAAGGCTGCTCATGACATCTATTTCCAGACAAAAAGGCACAAGTCAAAAGTCCTCAAAGTCAAAAGACTCAAAAGTCCTGCTTATGCCTTGCTATATTGTCCCTCCAACACATATTGGGGTGGTTGAAGTCCTGCATTAGGATCAGGGCTTGAGAACATGAACACAGGGCTCCTGTCTGCCCATAGAGGGACTCATGCACTCAGTTTTTCTGGTCAGGCAGCTTGTTGCAGATCCCCACTATGATGTCACCTGTCCCTGCTCTCCCTTTAATCCTGGCCAACAGCTCTCAGTCAGCTCCTTGTCCATCCCCAGGTGAAGCTCCATGCACTCCAGCTGGGCAATGACATAAAGGGCAACACCCCCTCCTTGTCTCCCCTCCTGTCCTTCCTAAAGAGCCTGTATCCTTTTATTTCAACACTCCACTCATAGGAACCATCCCACTACATCTCCCTGAAGCCAGTAAGATCACAGCCCTGCAGGCATGTGCATGTCTGTAACTCCTGTTGTTTATTCCCCACCCTGTGTGTGTTTGCACAGAGGTCCCCAGTGAAGCTGAATTACTGGCTGCAGTCGTTGGAATGACCCTGAGATTATCTCACTTGGTTAGAGGATGGTGCTAGTAATTCCAAGGGCTTGGGTTTGATTTCTCTATGGGCAATTCACCTAGGAGCTGGACTTCATCCTTGTGGGTCTTTTACAACTCAGAATATTTTCTGATTCTGTGACTTCCTGTCCTACTCTTCAGGTGCTCTCCTGCTGATGCGTGATCTCTCTCCAGGCTCTAGGAATCTGTTGCTGGTCCTGGCATCAAGCCGTTGGGTTTGGGAGGTTCTGCTTCCTTGGTAGCTTTAGTTTTAAGCCCTCTTGACCAGCTTGGCAAGTCTGTGACTGAAGATAGCACTTTGTCTTTTCTGTCAGATGGACCCCATCAGCCCCACAGAGAACAGATCTCCCAAAATGAGTCCCATGATCTAAGCAGCTGAACCCCTGGCTGTGGCACTAGTCCTGTAATCATTTGTTGATCTGCCAGATTCAACTGATCCTCTCAAACACGTTTCCCTTTGATTGGGAGGATTGATGGAAAACCTGCCTGTGTTCTGGAGTCCCTTACTGATGCTCTAAGGGTTCTGTGATCCTTTATACTTGTCAGGGTGCTCCTGGCAGTATCCCTGGTGCCCACGTGAAACAACAGCAGTACATAACAATCAGTTGACTGTATGAGACCTCAGTCTCAGTGATGACCCTGACACAAGCCCCTGGTAAGCAGCACTCCTCTCTAGGGGGCACACCAGGTCAGTAAATGGGCTCCTCTGCACCTCTGGGAATAGAGTTTCCTACTACTATTACCCGTTACCTTTTCTTTGTTGTGCTCATTGTTACACAGGGAGCACAACAGGCTGCCTTCCCAGCTTCAGCATCTCTCCTGACTAATGACAAGAAAGGTTGTGTTATATCCTCTCCCTATGTCTTGACACAACATTCTTTGTATTTCACACTTCAGAGTGAGTTATGTAACAGTTGCCATCATTAGGTAGAGCCCTAATATATGAGAGATTTAGTAGAAGGACCTTCCATGCTATATGCATACAGAAAGAATCAACTTTCAGCACACTTACTGCACAAAAATCCCCTTGATTAAATGTGTAGTCATAATTGCATACAGATCAAAGTGCTAATCATCCTGGCTGACAGTACCAGTGAGGCAAAGCACTAATATTCCATCCAATATTCCCTTTGAAAAATGCCTTCTGACTATGAAATACAGACATGCTTTGCATTTGCTGCCTTAATGTTTTTGGAGGTTCATAGAGCCTGGTGTTTCTATCTTACAAGCTTTTCTTGGCAGATGTTTATCAATCAGCATCTTTTCATTAAGCTGGCAGCCACTGTAAAAACCATTAAATCTCTGAGCAGTTCTGTCCTAGGCAATCTGTCCTTCAGTGCTGGTCTTTGCAGAGGTGCTTGTACTAAAAAGTCCTTGTAAAACTCATGGCCCAAAGCTCTAATTCTGTAATTATCTCTCTGTCTAAAGATTCCTGAACCAGTGAAGAATTTATTATTTTGGCCTCTCCCCATACAGAGGAATCAGGAAAATAGGAACTAATGATAAATTAAGTGATCTGGAATTCAGAGCCACAGTCAAGGAAGGAAAGACATATTTTTTTATGTTTAGAGTGAAAAAAGAGGACTCTAGCTACTCTGAGGCATGTTCATGTCAATGATAAGCTGGCAGGGTACTGTATTTTTTTGGTACTCCATTCAAAGATTTGGTTTCTAAACAAGTGTAAAAGGCACAACACTAAATTAGGTACCAGCAAAGCTTGGAGCTTCTGGAGGACACTGCCATGACCAGGCTCACGGGCTTTGTTAGCTTGAATTCTTGTTACAGGTATTTTCGTGATAAGAAGTTGAAAGGTGTTTCCAGAGCAAGGATCAAGCCAGGAGAAAATAAAAATATGAAAAGATTAGAATATTCTGAGGATGAGAAAAAGAAATAATATATTTTCTTAGACCATCTGACAGAGCTTGTAAAAAGCCTGAGCCTTTCCTCCAGATTGGAAGCAAGAGCTTCCATTGTCTGATAAGCACAAGTGGAGCAGAGCATGCAGCTTGCAAGAATATAGGTGATAGGATCATTAGGTCCCAGTCGAGGAAAAGAGCAAGAAATATCACTTAAATCATGAGAAACATTGAGAAATTACTTCAGGATCAGAAGAGAAGGAAGAAATTTTATTTATTTTATTGACAAAACAATATTTCTTTGGGTCTGTGTTGTGTCTATGATTTTAAGTATCTGGTAGAATTACGAGTTTTAGTTCCCAGGTTTGTCTTTTGAAAGTATTTTATAAATTTCCCCTGAATATCAGACTGAACTGCCAAAGATGAAGTAGCTGGCCTGTGGAAATTTTTTTCCCAGTGGTAGCTGTATTTTTATGTCCTGCATTGATTGCATGTGTGAATTCTTTTTAGTACACAGTGGGTGTGTTGTTTTATCCAAGTAATTTCAAGGATGCTGTTTTGTGCACTACATGAAAGTGTAGAGTATACTTGTTTAGGTGTTCATTGTGAGCACAAACACTGTGATCTATGTTGCTATGCATTATTAAATAGGATAACCAAAGATGAGCATACTTGCCTCAAGAAAGCTCCCCAGAAATAATGATTTACAGGTACTCCAGTGCATTTGATCTGCAAAGAGCACTCACAAAACCGCCTTCATCATTCTGAAGATCATACCCACCAAAAATTGGTACTCTTCTGAACAAATAAATCAGACCTGAATATTATCATGACTTGCTACAATATAAACTAAACAAAATACAACAGACCCCACTGACCATACAGTTCTGTGTAGACACAACATTTTGCTAAGTAAATTTCAATGTATATTGGGTTTAAAATTGAAGTATGCACTAGACTTGAGGTTTTTCTATGTTGCATTCTGTGTAATCAAATATTTAATATGTACAGCCTATTCTGGAAGACAACTCATCCAGAATATTCTCTGCCTCTGTCACCCTCACTACCCTCCTGAGCTTTCAAATACTGTTCCACAGCATACCAAACCTCATCAAAGACAAGCTTTCCGTAAACCAGCATGCATCATACAAGTGAAAAAATTGACAACACATATCCACAGGCACCATAATAAATGTCCCACCAGACTGAACGTAGATCTCTCTACTCAGATAGCCCTGACTCCAAGTTCTCTTCCTTTTCCATGCAATTCTCCTTCCAAACAGTCCATCCATGTTTACCCTTTCCCCAAAGGCCCCGTTTTTATTGACTCTTATTCAGTATACGTATGATCATTCTCAAAATTCCTACTATTGTCAGCATCCCTGTGAAACTAGTGTCATCCTTGTGTTCTCTATATTTTTCATATCAGTGTCTTGTTCACAGCATCCCATGCAAGAACATAGGAGCAAGAGTCAGTAGTTCTGCCTACAGGCTTAGCAGATCAGTGAGGATATGATGAGATTAATTGGGTTTTATGCTTCAGTGCATAAATACTCACTGAAAGAAGTTGTCCTGGGCCATCTGACATCTTTTTGATCCAATGTTTGAGTGATTTTTTTTACCATATATGGTTTACTTTTAATCTCACACAACACTTGCAACATAGCTCCTTTAGTACTGACCTTTCTTATTATAATTATTTTAACTGGAATGCTGCAGAGCACATTGTACCTCATAGTGAAATAAGATAAAGAAGATTTTTGAGCTTCAGTTCAATGAGAAGCATTGGAAAGATAATAAAAAGCCTCACAGAATCAGAGTGAAGAGAAAAATATAGCAAGATTTTTACTAGAATTGCAAATAAATTGTATGCAGATACAATTTAGTAGATCAAAATCATGGAAGATGGCTGTTCAAAACATTGGAGCAAGGGGAGACATTTCCTCTAGTTGTTTTTGCAATGCACAGAAGACATTGAACAGACAACTTTATTAAACAACACAGACTAGTATGTTCCAGCAGGACATATCCCACACAAGTCGCCTTTCTCTTGTCATATCATCTATCCTGTATTACATGATGTCCATAGAAAAGCAGGAGAGCTGGTGAGGGGTCTAGAGAACAAGTGTTATGAGGAGCAGCTGAGGGACCTGGGGCTGTTTAGAGCAGAGAAGAGGAGGCTCAAGCAGGACCTCATCTCTCTCTACAGCTACGTGAAAGGACATGGTAGTGAGGTCAGGGCTGTTCTCTTTTCCCAGGCCACAACAGATGAGATGAGAAAGAACGGCTTCATGTGATATCAGGAGAGGTTTAGATTGGATATTAGGAAAAATGCCTTCACCAAAAGGGTTGTAAAGAATTGGAACAAGCTGCCCAGGGAAATGATCTCTGGAAGTAGAATGAAGTAGTATTTAAAGAATGCTAAGGGACATGTTCTAGTGGGGGACTTGACTAGTCCTAAATTAATGGCTGGATTTGATAATCTTTTCCAGCCTAAATGAATTTATGAGTCTACTGATATCAATATATCAGTGCTTAAAATCCTCTTATCACACAGGATGGAGAATAAAAAGATCACTTTATTACACTAGCTGCAATAATCTGCTTCCTAGATATTCTCTTCTGCAAATACTCTCTGTTGCAGACTAGGAGATCATGGGCTGCCGCCCTGCCCATGCAGAGGAACCCTCTTTCCCACGTTCAGGAGGAAGTAGCACACCTTGAAATTTAGTAGTAAATGCAGTGAAAGAACAATGAACAAGAGTGAAAGCTTGAAAAAGGGAAAGATTTTCCTTGCCTTGTTAGTCCATGCAACTGTTGCCTATTCCTGAGGCTTCTGTTGGGGGAAATTTTCAGCACAAATTTTCAGCTTCACAATGCTGTGAAGAAAAATTAGGATGTTGCTGCAATTTATAGTTAAGAGACCAGTAGGAATATGAGCTTTCTGGACAGTTAGTGACATTTATTGTTCCAGCAGCACAGTTTGTCTCCCCACAGGCCTAAAAATAATACAGAGAGTGTACTGCAATTGTGCTATTACATAAGCTCCTGCAGAAGGTGTTATTGAGATATCTTTACATTAAGGTTAGTAACCGTAGAAAGCCGTAGAAAGAAGAACTCAACTCTACTTTCTCCCCAGCACAAAAAAGGCAAAATTATGTATTTTGGAAAATTGCTCACTCTTAGTATTTCCTGTTTGTAAGTGGATAAATGCAATAACTGCCACAGAACTACTAAATTCTAATATTTTCTGTATTTCAATCTATCTTCCTTCTGCAGCTCTCTTTTGTGCTGGATTGGAAATCCAAGAGTCACAGCTTCAGCTTACACTCTAGTTTCAAAGAGCAGAACATTTATAATATTAATTATTTTTCTCATTCCCGTGTTCTTAGGAGTTTAGATTGAGACCTTTGACATTTGCTTGCACATGTCTGTGAGGAACCATAAATACATTCAATGTTACTGAGACCTTTCTTATTTCTGACTGTTCTGGATTTGCAATAAAAACAATCCAATTCATGACATATTGGCTAGGGAGAGCATTTAGTTTTTCAACCAGTCCTCTTTAGGCAAACCAAAATAGGGGTGTTTTTTGAGGGAGAATCCTGTTTCCCAGTGTCATTTTGTTGCAGTTTGACAAAAGCCTGACCAATACTGCAAATGAGATCAAACAGAATCTACTTATCTAGTTATCACAATAAATGTACAATTGCTTATCATATTATTTCTACTGGAAGGCAATTCCATAATCTCTCCTCTCTAGTGGCTAGGAATATATCTTTTTCATTTTCAATCTAAGCATATTGTTTATATATGCCTTGCTCTTGTATCAATATTTCCTTAGTTTAGACAACCATTTCTCCCTCAGTCCTGATAGCCTCATGAAAAGTCTAGAGAAAGCAACAAGTTGTGTATGGATTTGTCCTACTCTCAGACTTGCTTTGAGGCCAAAGAAGCCACATTCTAGCAGTTGTTTGTCTGAGAGGATCTTCCCATTTTTTCTTGCATCCCTTACTTTTTCCAGTTGTATCTCTCATTAAAATTAGATCAGGTCTCCTATCACCTTGCATCAGTTATAGTCTCCCCTACTTCTTTCCATTAAATACCAGCCTCAGAATGAATGGGAAGTTAAAGCCTGAAATTAATTTTCTCTGAACTTTTCTGGTAATTATCTAATCTCTGTTACATGTTCAATGATAGAAGAGTAAATTGTCCAGAACTGGCAAATAGAATCACTTTTTTTCTGTAGAAAAGGGGAAACTGTTGCATGGTAACTAGCCAGGCTTCCCTAACTTGGGTCTGTCACCATTTCTGGTCTCCACAAAGTTCTTTCACACAAATTCATTTTTGCATCAATTTGGAGGTAATTCTGGATACTGGTACATAGTCCGGCATGAAGTAAATCCTGAGGACAGGATAAATGCCTTATTGAGAAATTCCCAAATTCTGGGGAGTTGTTTAAAACAACTTTCAGCAGAGAGCAGTATTTCTTGGGAACAAAGAAGCCTGATCAAATGATTGCATACTGGATTACGTTTAGGCTTATGTCAAGAAGTCAAGGCTTGGTCTCCATTTTCGCCATCAGGATCACGTGATTCAAAGGATTTGGTTCTGTATGTTTATTTCCTGATTAAAAGTTTGATTTGACTATGTTATCAGGCTTTGTTTTCTACATAATTTTATCCTTCTAATCTACAAAGATTCATCAGAACTGGAGTACTATAAAATGGAAATGAAGATAAATAACTATCTGTATAAAATCTTGGTCTGTGTTCCTAATACACCTTTGAATTTTTATCTGTTGGATTTTAAAATGAAAATTATTTTTAAGATGAGAACAAATAAAAGAAAATCTGTGTATTTCTTCCCATTCTTGGTGTAGAATTGATGACCAATTTTGATATATCGTACACAGGTTTTAAAATTTCAGCTGATACACACATTCTTCCCTACTTCACTATCTGTTCTCTCTTTTGACTTTTGTCTGTTATAAAGGTTAACTAAGTCATTTAGTCCACAAGCTGAGGAAATGAATACTACCATTAGAAGTCATAAAATGTGTATGATACCAGCTTACCTGTATGTCTACTATATGTTTTATGCAATGACCTTTCCACATAAGCAGTTTTAAAATGACATTCTCTAAAATGAAAATTGTATCCCAGAGTATCATTTTCACTTTCATATCTGCTACCACTGCTCTCATTCACATGGCGCTGGTGGGTGGTTCTTTTTACTTTTTTTTCTTGGTCTTCTTTACAATATCTTTATTATTTATTTCAGGCTTAAAGTACAAATACTAAATTTGTCAGGCTAAAGAATGAAGATTGTTGGTGACTATGTATGACATGCTATACATCCAGTAACACTGGAAATGTTATAGAATGTTTATAATAGAAGCTGTTGGATGGTTTTATCTCAAAGATGCGAAACAGCAATGACACTGAAAAGAAAAACAACTTTTAGAAATTCACCGAGAGATTCCAAGCGGAGCTATAACAAATGAGGCAGAAAGCATCATCTGTCATAAGCAAAAAGTACTTGAAAGGACAAGGGTCTTGCAAAGTGCTGATTAAATGTAATATGCTACATGGCAATGCACAAATGGGAAATGCTTCAGTGAAGAAGATGAACAACAGGTCCTTCACTGCATCAGGAAAGCAGATCATTCTTGCTGAAGTCCATTATCATTAAAGTTGTTAGCATTTGTGTAACAAGACATTAAGAAGAAAAAAGTAGGCAAATAATACCATGAGAGGGATGATGCAGATTCCAAATGTTCTAAAAGACTAAAACTCTGAATTACTTCCATTCACCAAAAACAATCTCTTTTTTAGTTCCACTTACTAATAAGTCAGCAAACCTAGCCCTGTCTGGCAAGTACCATGACAGATGCTACATAAAAGGTTCAACCATGAACCACATCCATCACAGACTGAAGGTCAATTTGAAGTAATGTTTCATTTTATCCATATCAACTCAGGAATATTTATTTTCTATCCAGGATAAATTTGACATAGATTATCCAGTGCTCCAAAAGAAAGAGTTGAAAGCAGCCAAACCAAAAGAAATATCCACACAGTTTCACAAGGACCTGATTTACAGACAGGAGTTGACATTAAAGTACAGATAAGTTCTGGTATTCTCTACCTTCAGTTCTGAATCAGTGCTCAATAAACTTTCATGCTGAAGGATTAATCAAATTCATTAGCTAGGACTGGAAAATGGATAATATTATTTTGTCATGACAGCTTCTACAGTCACTTGTGAATAAAGTCATCCGCGAAAGCATCTGACATTTATCCAGAAGTTAATAACTATCAGTGCGAAGTTCATTGAATACTAAAAGAGATGGAAGAGAGTGTTATTCATGGTACTGCAGCCTGAAATGCCATTAGTTAATTTTATGAAGACTAAACAGAGATTAAGAAGCAACATAGTGTTGTTTTTCCCAAACCAGTCTCCAGTCTGTAATGCTTGCAGTACAGATCTAGAAAGACCTAGAATCACAGAATATCTCTAATTAGAAGGGACCCATAAGGATCATCAAGTCCAACGCCCTGTTTCTCACCTAAACCTAAACCCTATGACTAAGAGCACCATCCAGACACTCAATTCCGTTACCTCGTGTCCTGCCTCCAGTCACCAGAGAGGAGCTCAGCAGCTCTGCTCCATTTGCCTGTTTGAGAAAGTTAGTAACTGCAATCAGGTCACCCCTCAACCTTCTCTTCCCCAGACTGAGTAAACAAAATTACCTCCATCACTCCTTTTAAGTCTTGTCCTCAAGATCTTTCACCATCTTTCTCGGCCTCCTCTGGGAACATTCACATCATTTGGTGTTTTCCTTATATTGAAGAACCAAAAATTACACACAGTATTTGAGGTAGGGCTGCACCAGAGCAGTGTAGAGTGGGGAGAAAGCAGAGGGAGATGATACCCTAACTGTGGTTCATGGATCAAAGAAGAAGTATCTGTTCAAATCTTTCCTTGCTTCTGTCAAAAATAATCCAGGCTGGATTAAATTTTACATTCTGATCTATTGCGTTGTCTCAGTCAGACAAGATAGAAACAGACTACCTAGCTTCTGTCACTTTCCCAGCACCAAAGACACCTTTTATCCTTCTCCACTATGAACCAAAGTTACACAATGCAACTGTATGTTTGACAGACAACAATGAAGGAATAGCATGAGACCTCTAAAATATATCTTCATTCTCCACACTTCATTCTCAGAATTAATAACTTGTGAAACATGTGCAATTTCGTATCTGAGATGTAACTTTTTGAAAACGGTGCTAAGAATCTAGTTGAATTATCTACTCAAGGGTAGTGGGTCAATGTATCAATGCTGAAGTTAGGCTTCATAAAGCCATAGATGAGGCACATCTCTAGATGTATGGAAAGAATTTTTAACTTGGTTACAAGATGATTACCTTGTTGATGTGTTTCATTTGGAAAAGGCATTTCAATTCATCATCAGTGATGATATTTGCAAAATAAATGTCAATGATGTAATTTAAAATTGTTTATTTTCATGAATGATATGAATTTCTGTGATTGCATGAAAGCAATACTTTTCAGTATTGATTACTGACAAGACAAAACTTTCTGGTCCTCTTACATTTGTATCAGGCTGGGATTAGAGCAGCCTTGAGAGAACAAGGCTGATTACCCTATTGCATCTCTCAACTGCATAGGATTTTGTATGCAAGTTAAACTAAGCATATCCAGTGATAATGTAATAGTTCCTTATACCTGCTGTTCCATTTCCTAAACATCGGTGTGTCTCAATTTAGCTGGGATATTCAAGCTCTTTGTGAGAATCTCAGTGTTTCTATGAAACAGTTAATACTGATACTCAGATTCTGGGAGGCATGAGAATATTCATTCTACAACTGTTGATGGCTAGACAGTATTAACATGGTATCTGAGATGTGATTCTCCAAGTATTAAAGTTAAAACATAAAGGAAAGCCAACTACTTGTATCTTCTATGTAGAGAGGGCAAAACTCTAAAAGCTAGCCTCAAAGTTTTTTAAACTTTTCGGACTCTGGTTTGTTTCTAACATTTATTTCCAGTACACATTCCTGATTATGCATCCGTTGACTTTTGGCCTTCAATAAAGTCTCCAATCAAGCAAATTTTGCCAAGCCTTTTGCTATGTGATACCACAACAGTAAGACTTACTTACAACAGTAAGACTGAGAAAATAAAAATGCATTTGGATTTTTTGCTTACAACAGAGTTTTTAGCTTCTAAGATAGATATAAAATGGAAAAAAAAATTGTCAGTGATAAATAATGGCTTATAAATTTTGCTGCTACCATGAAGCCTAAAGCAAGCCAGAAAAACAATTCATTACTGTAGATTTTTGTGTGGGATAGACATTAGAGATTAAATTACTAGTATTAAATGAAAGTGTACAGGCTGTGGACAGACTCAGTCAGGGAAGAAGATTGACACAGGGAGCAGCTGCAGCAGAAATAGTAAAAGAAATTCTGAACAAAGAAAAGCTACTGGGAAACACTCTGTCTTTTAATTAAGAAGAGAATCAATCCCTTTCCACTGCAATTCTGTGGAATATCAATTGTAGAAGAGTTGTTTGAAATCTTGAGGGAAAAAGATGTGAGTAATCAATACACAAAATAAGATTTTTTCTTCTTTAGTATTATGTAAAATGGACATACCAATATTTTCATTCAAATATTAGACATTGATCTAGCGACACAAAGGGAGCTAGCAGAGAAACATGTCTGTAGTTTCTCAGGCTCAGATGTAGCTGATGAGTGGTCATGTCTGAGGGACTATCAAACCAGCATTGTTGCCAGAGCTACAGGTGATCTGAGCAGAGGTTCCAGAGAACTTGAACTAAGACAGAGAATACTGTTACTTGAGCTAAATGCTAATGTACAGAGCCAGACAAAAAGTATATGGGTTAAAAAGAACAAATGCACTTACATATTTTCCCTGGCTTTCTTTACAGAATCACAGAATCACAGACTGGTTTAAGCTGTAAGGAAGCTCCGGAGACATTCAGGTCCAGCTTCCCTGCAGAGGCAGGAACACATTGAGTCAGTTGCCCATGACCATGCCCGGAGAGTTTTTTTAGTATTTCCAAGGATGGAGACTCCACAACTTCTCCAGCCAACCTGTACCAGTTCTCGGTCATCCTAATAGTGAACAAGAGTGTTTCCTGATGTTCAGAGGGAACTGCTTGGGTTTCCATTTGTGCCTGCTGCCTTTGGCCCTGGCACTGGGTACCACTGAAAGGGGCCTGTCCTTCATGCTCCTTCCCTTCAGATGTTTGTGTGTATGGACGGGATCCCCCTGATTTTTCTCTGCTTCATACTGAACAGTGCCAGCTCTCTCAGCCTTTACTCACAGGTGAGATGCTCCAGTCCCATAATAGTCTAACTGGCCTTTCACTGGACTAAGTCCAGTAGGACTGTATCTCTCTTGTACTGGGGAGCCAGGACTGGATGCTGAAGCGTATATTTCATATAAAGTACAAACTTTTGATCTACATATACTTGATAAAATTAGTAACAGGATTCTTCAGACAGGGCATTCCTTCAAAGCATTTCCTTTGCTAAGTGTGGATTACAATACAACAAAGATCAACAGGTTTCCCAGCCTTTGGGTTCCGTGGTTTTAATAATGACATCTGAGTAGCAGGAGAGATTTTTGAAGTGTTTCGTGCATCTGGGGAAAGTACATAGCTTGATAAATAAATAAAGTTCTGTGTTGTTGTTTTCCTTGATGTGCAGACTTCACAGGTGTTCATTTCAAACAGAAAACTGGCACCATGATTAAAGCACAATGTGTGCTATTCTATTTGGCTAGAGGTAGAAATGCAGGGGGATGGTGTCACATAATGATATAAATATTGCAGAAAAAGTTGTCTGAGAATTCTTTAGAATGCTGCCATTATGTGTGTATTGGGGATTTTCAAAAGAAATACAAGTTGGAGGAAACATTTGTTGATGTTCTCAGTCTGCTGCCATTATCGCCTCAGTAAAACTCACTGGATGGTGAACAAGTGCATAAAGCAATGCTTTTGGAAGTCACAACTACAGGTATGTACTATTGCAAACACTTTGTGGACTGTGAACTTCAAATAAAAACAAAGTATCTTGTTTCATCAGAGCAAATTAAGAGAATAATTTTCATTTCCAAAACACTCAGGATGGACCCTCAGACCCCAGTGGTTCCACATGAGAGTAGAATTTTTGAGACAGAAATTGTCAAATGACAAGTTTTGTGGGGGAGGTTGGAGCAGAGCACTGAGTGTCTATTAAGGTGTTCTGAGATATTTTAATAGAGATAAAGTATAATTTTTACAGAATTTAATTTTTGTTCACAGTAGACATATATTTTCCAAAGACAGAACACCTTCTAGAGATCAAAGAATGCAAAGAACAAACAGAAAATCAGCTTCAATAGCTAACAAAAGTCTTAAAATATTTCTTAGAAACTCCTGTTTGTGGATAAATGCCAATGGCAGGGATTACTCCTCACTGAAAGAGAGAAATATATTTAGGATAAAGATGCCTAATGTGTTATGATGTACCTGTGTTTGTCTGAACGTGATTCAAAAACTATGTATTCATCACCTGGATGGGTCTGTTGAGATATGATAGTGATATTTTGCAGAACCAACATACCAGCTTTGCTGGTAACATATTACCTGCATTGCTGACTGCATAACTTTTATAGTCTTTCCTTTGATCAGTAAGATATGGTAACATTGCTGCACAGAAGCACAAGCATCACCTGACACTACACAGTTCATCTAATCTGCAGCTAAGGCTCAGATACAGAAGTTCAGGCACATAAGGTGGGAGTGAGTCTGCCTGAATCTTGTGTGTCCCACTGTGTTTGAGTTTCACAAAATCATGGAATCACAATCACAGAATAGCTTGGGTTGGAAGGGACCTTAAAGATCATTCTGGAAGAGTATCCCTGTTCCTCTTGTGTATCACTGGATCACCACTGATGAACTTGTTCTCTCAGGGTAGTCCATAGAGAAGCTCATGGACCTGGGACATCAAAGGTTTCTTTAACTGACTATTTACTCAGTCAAGGTATTTAAATATGAAAGTGTCAGTGGCACTTCTATTCTGGCTTCCTTCCAGCATTCTTTTTGATTCCTATCATATTCATTGGGGTTTCAAATATGAAAATGAAATCTCAAGAGAACTTGTTAAAAATTTTGTATTGGCTATAGATGGTACTTAGGCAATTCAGGAGAAAATTTTTGTTTTATAATCCATGAATAAAAGTCTCCTTTTAGAAATACGTATGTCTTATTATCTCAGGCATTAGATGCAAGATTTACCTATAATATCAGAATGACAGTGAATTAATATGAAAATAAGACTGCTGTGCTGTTTCCGTACTGTTCTGGTCACTGCCTCTTCAAGGAGAAATAGAAACAGCACACATGACACCCTGACTGCCTTGGCAGACCCTCACTAAAACTACTCAAACTCTGAGAGGGCATGAAAACTGTTTGAGTATTGTTTGTGTTTACTCTTAAACTAGAAATTACTTACAATACAGTTCATCTTTAGAACCAGTTATATAGTTGGCAACTTGGAAAGGTCTTTTGAAACTGGTATATTCATTAAAATCAGACCCTTTTTTAATTCTCTTTTTTTGTTGTTTCAGTCAAGGATTAGATGGCTCATATTTACTGCTCTCTTTGAGATACAGCATAGAGAGCTTTAACATCCTGCCACTGTTTTTTCAATAAACCACAAAGCACTAAAGCTATTGGCCTTCTTCCTGATGTCATTTAGCTTCTATGGTTGTCGTGCATTCACTTAGATGATCTTTTGAGATCTCCTCTTTCCATCAGAAAATGAAAGTAACCTTTTCTATAATTGTTTTTTCAAGGAAAAGAGGGGCCCATTTCTCGGTGGATAATAAATGATGGTAATCATCTGATTCCTCCCATAATGCATAGCACTCTCTTTTCAGACAAGAAAAAAATAATAATTCAGGAAAAATAATTAGAAATTAAGTTGCTTCTGAGCATTTCTCTTTCAATGAAAACCTCTCTCACCCTTAGTTTTCTACTGGACATATCTAATCTAATCATCAGCTGTCACTAAGTAATTGAATATCCTTGAGTTTGAACTGTTACAGGGACAATGATATATGTCTGTTCCTGTTACTTTTGACTTCACAAAGAGATGCCTCATATGTAATTGTCCCAGGTGGTTCAGCATTCAAGCTCACTTTGCCTGCCAGCTATATACATGCATGTAAACACACACATTAACACAGTGAAATAAATGAGAGCAGAACATACTGTCGATTATAATATATTAATATATGTATGTTTAATGTATGTAGTATTTTCTATTCTGTTTTGACATACATTCCCCTCTTTTGGATAAATCGTGATGTTTTGACTCTGGCTGGATGAAAGGTGCCCACCAAAGCTGCTCAAACACTCCTCTCCGAAGCTGGACAGGGGAGAAAAAACATAACAAAAGGCTCAAGGGGCAAGATAAGACAGGGAGTGATCAGTGAGCAATTTCCATCCTGGGCTAAAGAGAGCTGACTTGGGAAAAAATTAATTTAACTTATTATCAAACCAATCAGAGAAGGATAATGAGAAACAACTGTCCTCATGAGGCTGTTCTTAACTAGTTAATTCCAGGCAGAGATGTATGCAGCATATTAGTAGGTTAGAGGTGCTCGTCTCTCCCTAAACCCTTTTTTTTAAAAATTCTGATGCACAAATAAAATGTGATGGATTTCTCACTGGCACAATTAGTAGTTATAGGGTTGAGAAGATATTCTTCCTAGGATCTATTTCTTAGTGCTAAAATACATCATGGCATTTAATTGACCTAATGCCCTTTGGCACACAAAATTTGCATGTAGAAGCATATTAAATCTGTGGCTAAGTTCATGCTAATCCAGCTCCTACATTACAAGAAATTAATGTGGTGATTAAAGAGACAGCCCAGATTTGCAAATTTAAGCATTTCAGTGGTAGCATGACAGTATGGGTGCAATTTTTGTCCAACAGTATATCAGAGAGAAATATCCCTCTGCATGGTACATATAGTTAGCTGGGAAAATGGAGACATATTGCTGAGAGGGGAGGAGGAAACTAGCCAGGTGAAAGTATAACACAGGCTATGGAAGAAGACTGCTGTGATACAAGAAAACTTTAGTTCATCTAATTAGCTTAATCACTGCACTGTAATCACTAGAAACCTGGATCTCCTATTTCCAAATTCTAACTCCTAATGTTTAAATTCTCTAAGCTACTATAAAAAAAAAAAAAAAAAAAAAAAAAAAAAAAAAAAAAAAAAAAAAAAACTGAACACAGAGAGCTGCAGATAAAGGAAAAAAGATTTGGCAGATTTTTTAAAGACAGACAAATAATAAATTGCTTAATAGAGTCCTGAATCTCTTCTTCAACACGCATGACATTTTAGGCACCCAGGGACTAGCCAGACTAGTAAAGACTTCACTCATGAGCAATGTCATCCTCTGCTGCTGCTGCTCACATTTTATAGAATGTCTTCGTGACTCACCAGTGAGTTAAAGAGATTACTATCTTCTGCAGCCTGGAATTTAGGCACAAATGTTCCATCTACACCTCCTGTGCATAAATCTGTCCTTTATGGGATATGTCCCCTGCAGAGGTAGGGACATTTCTATCTTAACAGTGTTTTTTTGCTTTTTCATGCATTTTTATTTTAACAGCAACATAGTAGATCTTGTTTTGTTTATTCTCATTGCCTGTTTAACTTTGTAATGTTGCATTTACCAGCTTGTGCTAACAGTCTTTAAATCATTGGTATTTTGCATTAAATCAGATTTCCATGATGCAAGGCAAGATCCTGGATCAAATTGCCCCCTGATATGCCTTTCAGTATTCCAACGAAATTATTGAGGCCACTTGCATGCTGGAAGTAATCTAAATGAGCAACTGTAGGAACAAAGTCAAAATTTTGCCCGTGATTTTACAAACGGAAAATAGCAGAACGCTATGAGGGGATGTACATAGAGTTAATTACATTCACATTGTGAGATCAAATGAATCCTTCTACGCATTTATTTCGACTCCTTTCCATCTATGAATTTAGTTGTCCAATAAACACATGCACAATGTAACTGCTTGTGCAATGCCTGAAATAAGAAATCTGATCTTTCGATATATTTGCATTGAATGAAATATATTTTAACAGTCATGTATGCTGTATGCAGACACAGAGAGGAATGGCAAAACAATTTTAGCCATTTTGTGTTGAAGTCAGGAAGGTTAATTTGTGCAAGTGTGCAAAGTTTGGTCAGTAAGTTTATTCCAGGAAATTCCCTGAAAATTAGAATCTGAAAATATCTTTTTGATCAAGTTAAATTTAAAATAGGCACTTTATAATTTTTTGAAATATATGATTGCAAAAGCATTTTTTCTCACTAAACTGAGGGTTTTATTTATAAGTATGTTAAATCACACTGCAGAATATGCCTTAAGAATTTGGAACAAAATACTGGAGTTATTGTTATCTGATTTAGTTCTGTGTCTGTAGCACAATATACAATGACTTGTTTGAAAATTGGTGCAGTAAGAAAAAAATAAATCTTAGAGCAATGAATTTGGCATCGTTTTCAGAGAACTGTAGAGCAACTGTCTTTTGGTGCATAGAATTTGGTAAGGAGATGCCTCAACTCTACTTTTATTTATGACTACAGTCATCACTCAAAACTGATATAAATTTTTGGGATTTCTTTTTAAACTGTTGGGGTACATTCCCTTTCTATAGTTTTCCAGAGTGTGTATTTCATTCCAAGATCAGCATACCTTACTGCTGAAAGTCAAGGGATGAATTTGCCCTGAAGGTTTTGCTTTCCTCCACAGAGGCAAAAAGGAAATATCATCTCTATCCCTGTAAGTTGAAAATCTGCACATAATCTCTTGCACATGATGGAAGTAGCATGTGAGAATAACAGGCTGAAGCCCTTTCCCAGCTTTACCAGGAAAGAAGAACTGCAGTAAGTCAAGCTCTGTTACCTGTACTGAAGACAGGCAATTATCAGTTGAAGACAGCATGGAAGACTTTGGCGTTCCATGCCAGGTGGAAGACTGACTTATTGAAGATAGTATTAATCACTGAGCATCACACTGAGCACTTGTTTATGAATCTGCAAAATTCTCCTCACAAGGAGGCTCCGTTTACTTGGTAGAATAGATCCATTGTATCAAAGGAATCAAGTTTAGTGTTTACTCTAAACTAGTGTCCACTCTTCAGTGGTGACAGCTTTATTTTATAATAATTCTAAATGTCTTTCCTCATGCTATAGAGACATCAACTACCAGTACATGTTATGTTTCTTGATCTCACCTAAAACTGTGATCTATAGTACTAACTCAGTACAAATAAAAACACATAACTGTGTTCTAAGAAAAAAAATCCCAAACTACTCTGAACTGAATTTCAGTGGCAGCTTGGCACTAAATTCTCATGCATATATTCAAAAGATCATAGTGTGCATTTTTAATGAAAATTTAATATTATATCTCCAACTATTTTGATATTTCTGCTTAGGGTTGAACTGCAATCAGAGACAAACACAGAAGAATGGAGTGGCATGTATAAGAAAAGAGAAACATGGTGGAAGGCCTAAAAAAAATATCTAGCACAGAATCCAGCCTTGACCTTGATGATTTTTGACCATCCTCACCGGAATCAGAATTTACTCAACAATCTTCAGTGGTGTAATACCTTTTAATTCTGGCTGAATCTTTCAAAAATCCTTTGAATATTGAAGAGTTAACTGAGAAAGTTTAATCAGTGCAAAGATTTATTGCACTAATGATGTAAGTTATCAACTGATATCCTAATTGTCTGAAGTATTCATCTACCCGAGCACCACATAAAAGTTTTTTCATTCCCACAATTGTTCATTTTTTTCTAATGCTCTCTTAGACAGAGTAATTATTCATTTGGAAGACATCCAAGACAAACATTATTTAAATCACTTGATCCGTTTACTAAGTTGTTGAAAAATTAACAAGAGCATTGTTTAATACATCATTTTTTTTTAGTAGCATGGATTGTGTTAGGGAACTTTTGTAAAAGCCTGACTACATAAGAATACCGAGAAATAAATTTTACAGTAGAAGGAGCAAAAAGAGTAAGGAATGTGGTGTGTGTGAAAATTATTTTTTCTGGGGAGTTGGCTGAAAAAAAATCTGATCACATAAGCTTTTTTTTCCCCTTAAAATAAAAACTGAAGAAAAAATGACTGTGTAAAAATTTAAAATATTTCTGGAATGTTTCTGCAAGTGATTCTAAGACCAAACATTTCAATTTAATTTCAGGTAAGTTTAGCAAAGCAAAGAAATGACAATGAAGAGATATATTTGGCAAACCCTCCCAAAACTGACATGAGAAGAAACAGTCCCTCACTTTTTACTCAAGGGCACTCATCTACAGCAGATATAGCTCAAATTTATTTCTCTCCTCTGCCTCAGGGAATATAACTTTCCATGCAGGGTGCCTCAGCTGCTGAAGAACTCACTGAGCTGAGTAGGCTACTCTCCATCTTTTACTCTTAGGCTGGTCAATTTATTCTAAAATATTTACAATTTATTTTGATCAGTGACTGGAAACTATCTCTTTACTTAAATCCCTTAAGTAGCATCCCAGACAGCTCTTCTGATTCTTTTTCTCTCTAACTGAATTAATCTTCAATTATTCCATGCAAGGTGGAACAGTACAAGAATAAGAAATGAATTGGCCATGGCTGGGTCACTAGTATGTGATAATTTAGTTCAAATGTGTCTCAGCTCCAAACACAGAAGGACTTTGGCTCAAGGGCGGTCAGTTTTTATAAGAACCTTATAGTACTGGCTTAGGAGATATTCAAAGGAGTTGAGACTCCCTCAGTCTCTCCTGTTGGAGGCCCTATAACATGAAAGAGGTAGGTTCATAGTCCTTTTGGCAGAATAAAAATATGAAGCAGAATTTCTCATAGGTATTCGAATGACTCAACAATCAGAGAGAGTGGGGAAGCCCTACACACTCCAGGTTGGTCATAGAAATGTAATCTTGAAAAAAGGAAACTATCTAGATAGTGACCACACAAACAGATTGAGGAGGCCAGACCAGACAACTCACATTTTCCAAGGAATAGTCTGCTTGCAATACAGACTTGGAAGAAAATATCTTCTTTCAGTCTATATTTTCCTCAATAATTACATACCAGTCTTGTTCTAAATTTTTCTTCTAAAGGTCAATAATTTATTTGTCTAAAGATTTTAGAAATTACCATTTCACACTCAGATGGGTATTTTGAAAATAAAATGTCTCATTAAAGACATCTTAACGATATAGCCACTCACAACCAAGGGATGTGGAGCCAAAGGGAAACTTCCAAAACTGTCAGGAGATTTTTGAGGGAGATCATATCCATTTCAGGGTAAGAAAATTAATAAAAATAAATACCTTTTAAAGTGATTTTGTGATCAATATTTATTAAGTCTCCTATAGTATGAGTAGCTTCAACAGTTCTCTTCAGTATAAATGTACACAGATTCTTACAGACACAATTTATTTAATTCAAAATATGCTTTCAGAGATGGAAGGTAAATAAATCAAGGAGGGGAAAAAATGGCATATACCAACAAAGTGATAAAGGTAGAAAATAAACCCTAAGCAGTACATAATTAAAGAAGCTTCACTCAGAAAATACCCTAATGCTGGGTAACAATATACTTTTTACAAAACTAATCCATGAAAACTGCTATTAGTGTCTATTAATCTGAACCTGGACAGCTAGACCTTATTCCCTACTGATTTTCCCTAGAATAAAAGTAATTGCATTAAGTTCCTGCAATAGCAGCCTGATACCTATTCTAGGCCCCATTGTTTATTTCTACCTGTTCTTGGAGTGAATCAATATTTAATTTTCAATTCCTCCCACAAAGAAAAAAAAGAAAAAAGAAGAGGAATATGCTTTATCAGAAAACGTCATTCCCATTAAAAAAAAAAAAAAAAAAAAAGGAAAATGCTTTTTTAAAAAAACCTTTTCCCCTTAAAAAAAAAAAAAAAAAAAAATCAGGTATACTTCATACAGCAGGATACTAGAAAATGACAATGTTTCCAAGTTAGGAAGGTAGACTATAGTTGCAAGATAATTTCCCACTGGATTCTCGGTTTGATTTTTTTTCCCCAAAGATTTTACAACTTCATTGTTATTTAAAACATAGAAGAAAACAGATTTTGTAAATCTGTCCATAGACAGAAGTATCAACATGGTGCAGATGGAAGATGGATTTTCTCTCTGGCATGCAATCTTTTATTATTTGAAATAAGCTGGACAAAGAACATTTCCATATCTATATTAACACATATCTTAGCTTTTGTGTTCCCTGAGCACCTATACCTGAAAACAAAATATTAGATTAAGTGAAAGGCCAAACAGTCTAAACTACAGTTTTTCTACTTAAAACCAAGCCACATCTTATTTACAATATGATTACATCTTATAAAATAATGTCAGTTTTAGGAAATGATAGGTGTATCAGTCAGGGCTTGTCTCTCTCTCTCACATTAAAAGTAGAGTAACCAGAACATCTCTCATTGTGGTACATTCATTCATACATGCTTTTAATAATTGAGTGATTCTTCCTTTGACTCTTGGTGACACTATATTAATTCCATCAAATAGTGCCTCCATGTCCAAAGCCACTTGTTCTGATTTTCTGAAAATTTAGGACAGGAAGACAGACTGTAAACAGCTGACTCTGAGCTGAAATGTCATTTTGGCATCCACAGCTTCAAAGACCCTGTTTGAAGAAATTACATGTCAGAAAAGCAAGCTCTTTAGGCCAGCAACAGAAACAGAAAACTGTTGTTTCCACATATACTTAATATAGCACATCCTTCATGATGTGACAGAATACTGTAAACATAGGGATTGGTTTTTGTTTGTGGGGTTGTTGGAGAATGTGGAGCCCAGCTCATCAGATCTATAACACCAATACAATTGCTTGCTCTCAATTGAGGATTTCAGGCTGAAATTACTCAGGTTCTTTGGGAAAAAAAAAAAATAAATTAAAGGACGGTATCTCTATTCCCTAGAATTTCAGCAAACTACCCTGGGAAACTATCTGTTGTCAAAAGCAGAGCTGGAACACAATAAGCTTTCCTCTTTCTTTATTTGTAGCTTTAGCTTGCACTGCTGGAACAGTAACTTTCTCTCCCTTCCAAGGCAATCACAAGGGCAGATTAATTATTCTAGCTCTGGGCTTCAGATTTTTAACATTTAATAGTGCCGCATAATTAATGCAGGTGGTATTTACACATCATTAGATTTTATAAAGGTTTTACCTTTCTCTTGAAGCTACCATCCAGCTTATTTGTATGAATTATACCCCTTGCCCCCCTGCTTCACTTCTGGATTTCCTTATCCTGTTTAGCCTTGTAAAACCATTCTCTGCAGAACACTTAGCATTAATTATTAACTCAGGTTTTTCATTTCTCCCTCACTCAGAGTTTAACTTTTAGATCTCATATAGGGCTTGGGGGCCTCCTCACAAATTCCATTCTCGTACTTTCACACTCCAACCCTCCCCATCTCCCCCCCGCCCCCGCGTATTTTCCACAGAAACTCTGAGTCACAGAATCTGATGAGACCTCAAGCAATCTCCTGGTCCATGTACTACCCCCTTGTTAAGAAAGATCCAAACAGCTCAGATAAATGCTTTTGTCAAACATTGAACCGTCAGAGTCAAAATGGGTAAGGCTGAAAGCATTCAGGGCAGAAAAAAGGATATTTCAGTGAAGACATTTTGAGCTCAAAAAAGCTTACACAGGCATTTTCTGTACTTGACAGGGTCTGTGGAAACAAACTGATTATTCTCAAGCTTTTGCTAGGATTTGTTCCAAGTATCTTGGATATTTGTTAGGAACTAGTGGTAGAAAAAACGAATATAAATATGTCAAAATTCTTCACAGGGACTGGACACACTGGTGAAGAACACTCTCTGTTATAAAGAGCAATGAAATTGTCTATCTCCCAGAAGATGCCTAGAAGGAACTGCTCCTTTCCCACATTGTTTGGCCTTCTGATGGACAGGGTATTTTCTCAGTCCACCACATCAACTGTGTGACCCCTCTTGAGATATCATTCTTTTTCTGTTTTCTAACAAAGATAAACTGAAGGTCTTCACCATCAAGGCCCTTTGCAGATGTCTTCACTTTACCTATGAAGCCTTCACTTGTTGCTGAAATGTCAGGTCTCACTTCCAGTCAGTTTGAGGAGTCAGCTTCACTAACATTTGGCTTTTAAAAAAAACCACAAACCAACAAAATTCTTACAAATGTTGATCTTTTTATCCAAACTCATATGTCAGATTTACTTCTCATAACATCAGCAAAGCTGTTTATCATCCTTTTTTGTCATAGTGACTGCAAGCTTGACAGTACTGAAATTGATATCCTTGACTTTGAGAACAAAGCTTGTATCCTGAGTTATTTTTTAACTCCTCTTTTTTAGTTCCTAGTTCATCTTTTGCCCTGACCTTATACATACTTAAAAAACTGTTGAAGGTAGGGACTGTAGCTTTTTGTTCTACAGTGTCTAGACATAATAAAAGTCATAATCCATGACTACATCTGGCTTAGCAAGCTCTCATAGAGTCTAGATAAAAATCTAGCTCTGGATCCACCTATTCATAACTTTCTAGATATCTGTTTAAATGTATCTGTTACATATCTAATGAGTCCATGTTAACATTAATATCAATACTTACAATTATAAGGAAAGACAAGCAAGGTGACAGGGCTTTCAAATTTCACAGAAAACCAGTAATTCTGATCAGGATTATTACTGAAGAAAAAGGCACATGACTCAGCTTCTTAATATCTCAACTAGAGCAATGAAAATACAAGTTAAAAAGAAAAATGACAGCCTCATCTTGATTTATTTGAAAACACTACGTCTATATTCATACCACAAATGCCAGAGGGTAGAAACTTCTGCAGCAGAAGCTTAACTAATTTCTTTTACTTAGCATGGCACTGACTGAAAACTTTTAAATCAACTCTTCATAGAGTTTCCAGTACTTTTACAGTGCTGCTTGCATGAGTTCCAAAATGCTCAAACGGATCTACAGAACTGGACATATTTTCCAGTCTTAGAAGTGCTGCAGGCATTCAAATAAAACCACCTCTGGGAAATACAGATAGACTGGAAACATAGTCTTCAGGTGGAAAGCTAGCATACCAAAGGAAACCTAATTAGTCCTGACTCAGCCTAGTCAAACAGGGACATAAAGGGCTTTGAGAAAATGGCATATCTTCTTGAGCATTGATTCACAAGATCAGAAATAGAAAAAATATTCACCTTATCCAAAAGAAAATATATATAAGTTGATAAATTGTTGTACAACCCTCAACCTAAGAGAGAAAAAGCAATCATGCCCTAGGAGATACCATGAAGCCACAGCTCATCTCAGGCAATAACCTGAAAGGGTAATTGATCACAGAATCACAGAATGTGTCATGTGGAAAGTGTCTGCAGTGGGTCATCTGGTCCCACGTCCCCACTCCAGCAAGGTCATCCTACAGAACACAGCACAGGATTGTGTCCAGAGAGTTCTGGAATATCTCCAGTGAGGAATCCTGGAAGTGCAGCCTAGTTGCATGCAGTGACTGGACCCATACAGAGTGTTCTTTTTCAGGTATCAGCACAGGTGTTTTACACCACATATTTTGTTTAAAATATGGTGAGGACAGGAAGCTGAGAAGAAGACAGTGTATTTATACATAGGTCCTGGCCTCTGAGCCACTGTGCAGCCTTCTAGTCTGGGATGACCCGGCTCTCAAAGATGTTGTGGAGGGGCTACTTGTTGCTTTTTTTTTCTCCAGGATGTTCTTTGTTTCATACAGTGATTGTAAACCATTTCCCTGCTTGAAAGAATTATTATGTACCAGACATATTATTTTGTGCCAGACATTATTTTGTGCCCTAATAAATCTAGCATAGGAGATTGGAAGCCTTTGGATTCTTTTGATAGTTTCACTAACAAGAAAACTCTATGGAGGCTTTTCCCCCTCTTAGCTCTGGTTAAGTTAAGACCTTCCACATAGATATTTTCTAAATTCTTGTCTTTCTTTCAAATGGATCTCATGTACCAAATATTCATTTTTTACATATGGCTGGCTTGTATCTTCAATGTGAAGGAGAAATCACTACTGAAGTAACTGAAAAGTTCAGCCTAAAATAAAAAAAAATCAATCACATTTGATTAGTTAAAAATATTAATGTGTAAAAACTAAAGTTTTCTTTAGAGATAAAAATATCTTTGATTCTTAAATGAAGGAGAAGGAAAAAAAATCAATGGAAATTAAATATTGATTTAACAAAAATAGGCAGTTAATCCTTTATGCACAATTTCCTATTCATAGATCCACCATCATTGTACAAGCAAAGTAATTAACACAAAACATGATTTTACAGACAAATTTCTCCTCTTGAATCTTGTAAGGAGGACTCAGGACTGCACCAAACCCAGCTCTCCATCCAGAGCCTGGTCTCACAGCCAGACACACGCTCTGTTGGCAGGGACAGAGGCGCTCCTCTGTCCCTCCTGGGTGCAGCTGAGCATCAGCAGCAATCAATCTTCCCTGCAGTCTGTCCTACTAAGTCAGGCACTGGCATGGCTGCAGTATTGGCATACTTTGTGATAGGCTTTGTTGCAGGGCTGGAGACAGCCAGCTGAAACTGGTGACTTCTTTAATCACCCCATCAAAATTCAGTAGAAGTCATTTGCCTGAGTCCTGAAACACTGAAATGAGATGATTTGGCCGGCATCCCATTACAGATCATTTCAGGAGCTAAGAAGAAAATTATGGTCTCCTCCCTTGCAGACTTACATTATGCAGTGTAAGATATTCTCTATAAAGTGAATGCTTCTTTCATTAGACTCAGCTGAGAAAATCCACACACTCCAGCTTCCATCAATTAAACAAATTGAAGCAGTAGATTTAGCCTTAGTTCCCCATTTGGGACTGCAGAGCAATTGTTGAAAAAAAAAAATCAGCCCTCAAGCTTGAAAAACCTTACTTCATTAAAAAAGAAAAAGAAAAGAAGAAAAAGAGGGGAAGTTAAGAAAGGCTTTAGAGACATTTAAAAGTAAATCTCTGCAATAGTTGCAGAGTCATCATGCTCTCAGGCAGACTAAATAACATACTGGAACAAACTTACAGGATGGCCAGGAGTCCTTTGTGATAAATTCTATCACCTAATTGAAGACAGATTTGGGATGGTTTTTTGGTCTCTGAAGGAATTCAGCCCAATCTGTTTATTATTACATTTTCTCTGCCTGAGAGGGCTGATCATCAAGATGAAGATAAGTACTTTAAGTATTATATATATGTATTACTACTGTAAGGGGTATTATTTAAAGATATTTGCTCTTTGGAGAAGAGAGTAGCATGTCAAGTGGCAGGAGTGCAGGTTTCTAGGTGAAGTATACCTATAACCACTTAAAATGTGCAGATCTTCTGCATGATTTTAATATTATGTACATTAAAAACTATCCAGATCATTTTTATATGAAACCCCAGGCTTGGTTTTTTTGAAGGAAACTGACTATGTATGTAACACAATTGCACTGCTCTTCACTGTGTCTGAATTAGTTTGGAGGAAAGTCTTCCTTTCTCAAGGATACCACAAACTGGTGCAGCTTTTTGGTTTCCTATTTTCCAATTTGGATGTTCTGTCAGATGATATGTGTGCTGATGTGTGGAGCTTTTAGGAGCTCTTTTAAAGATAATCAGAAGAAATTTCAGGACAGGATCCTAAAGCAGAGAAGCAACTGTATTACTTTGGCACACAGGCCTGTTTCTTTGACTTAGTTAACATACTAATTGACTTGTCTTTCAGATTTGATAAAGAATTTTATAATCTATCCTACCAAATTATTTAAACAGTCTTTTCAGTTTTAGTAGAATTTTTAGTTTTACACTGTTCATTTGATCATTTCAGCAGAATACAAAATTGTGCCTTCAGGCACAGCCTGTTGTGAGAAGCTGTGTGAAGATGCACTGCCTCATGGGGCTGGAAAAGGTGCTTCCTTCATTACTGAGTTATCTCAAAGCAGCCTGGTTGCACTATAGGAAAATAATTGACACTCACTTTTAGATGGCTGCAGTATATTCTCATTTCACTGCTAAGCCAATTCACTTGGAATTTAGAGGTAGAGATAGCGGTTTATTTCTGACCCTTAACTGGCATCTTTCTCACAGGATGGCAATCAAATGTGCTTTCACAAGAACATGGGTTTCTGCTCTGTTTGGCCCTGATATGATGTCTGCCCGTTCTTCACTTGCAGAAGTATCACTGAGTCCTCAGAGGAGACTAAAAACTTAACTTTCACTGGTTTTCCAGATTTTAAACAGAGTAATTTACTTTAGGCTTTGCTTGAACAAGTCAGAGTAGCTGCTTTTTCAGTTTTCAGGTTTAAAAAAAGCTCATAAAGGCTATATAGTGATTCTTGAAAAAGTCCCCCTCAGACAAGATCATACTATTTTCAGCTCCATTAATTACCCAATATTAGGCCCTGCACCTTGCTATCACTAGAAAGGAATATTAGAAAGCCTTCCTTTGATCATGGTCAAGATCAACCAGCAACTACCTTTGCTGAGCCTTCCAGGTGTCTTCCTTTCCAGCACTTTACACCAAAAATGGCCTTTGCCTTCCCTCTTCCTACTTACCTGTTCTATCTTCTTCCACTGTCTGTCTGTGATCCCTATATCAAATAAAGATTGTTTTAATATGAGAACCAATCATTTCAATGTAACAACAACAACTCTCATTAGCATCCAAACATTTATGTTTTGGCAGTGAATAGAGATGTTTGACAAGGCCATTCAGTTAGTATTCCCTATGTTTGACAAATTCACTGAGGACAACTTATTGCAAGATCCAAACAGTGGTATTTAAATGGTTCAGCATTTTTATTCACTGAGGTAGAATGTATCCTATGGCCCTACAAAGGTCACCTTGAAATTTAGAGAAGCAGTTGCATGGCCAGCTGAAATTGGCAATTAGAAAATTAATTCCACAGTCAAGATACCAGACTGAATTAGCATGTTATTGAAGATCCATTTAAGATTACATTTACAACTCTGAGAAATGATTTGTCATTTCCAGTGCTAACTATCACAGAGAGTTTATTCCTAATACAGCAAAACTCTTTCTATTCCTCACCAGCAGTATCAGCTGTGACAATCCTGCTTCCACTGAGGCTTTACCTCAAAGATACCTCATATTCAGAGCTTTCTTAAATAAGTTCTTGAATCAGGTACCAAATCTTACCCATTGATCTTGCTCAGTAATATAATTGCAGCTTTATGGATTTTGATGGAGTTACGTGAGTGTAATGTACCAACCTTGTTAGATGTTTTTGAAGTCCAGTCCAGTTGGACTACATGTATTTCCCTTAGGTCCAACTGAAATAAATACTTCTAAAGGGGCAAAACATTAAAATCCTATCTGTTTCTATTCTAATTACCTAACAAAGTCCTAATGTACAAGGTAGGGATGATAAAGTTTCATTTAATTAGCAGATAGATAACCTGGCCTGCTGAAGGAATTATTTGCTTTATATTGAGATTTCTAGGGAGAGACTTTCTGAAATACAGGTGAAAAACTGAAGTTACAATAACTGTTAAGACACCGAGAGAATTTTCATCAGCTTCAGTGGGACTGAGTAGGATTTCATTAAAAACATATAGGTACTTTCTGCAGACTTTTTAGTCTAGTGTAACAGAAGTGATATTTAAATTCTAGTTCGTTGTTTTCCTTTTTATTATCATTATCTCACATCCTATATTGTAGTTCTATATTCCTAAATGTATTTTTCTTGAATTCTCTGTATCTATTCAAAATGCATATTATCCAAGCATATGCTCATACTAACCAACATTTGCACATAACACATGGTGGGACTGAGATTTCTGTTTGCTTAGTTCCTTTTCTGGCTTGTGCATATTGCATAAAGGAAAACCTTTCAAAAGCAGCTACTTGGCTTAGGAATTAAATTCCATTTTCAAAAAATATTTCTGCACTTAAGAACACTTAGGCTCAGTGACCTCTAAGTCCATTTGGAATGATGATTTGAAAAGCGCAGATAAAGCCAATTATTTCAGCACAAACTGAGATTCAGGCAAGCAGAAAAAGAAAGTATGAAGAGATGATTGAGAACATTGCAGCAGATAAAAGAAAACATACAAACTGAAAATTAGGTATATGAAACATCTCATACAATTTGAGAAACTAAAACTTCAGGGTAGCTGAAGAGAGGAGAAAAGGCTGTGTTGTGGCTACTGAATGAAACTGTCATTGGGTTTTTTGCTTCTCTATTTTTTTTTCTGAATCATAATTTTCTCTTTACACTGACAAAATTAATTTGCATATACTGGGTCACACATTTGTTCCATAGCTGCAGACCTTGCTAGTAGCCCTCTTTAGAAATGTAACATGTACATTTCCCTCACTTGCTGATGATCTCCAGAGGTTCCTTCAAACCAAAGTTAACACGGAGTACTCTGAACACTCCAGTTCCCACAATGTGCCCTAATTTCACCAAAATGTTTGGGTGAAAAGGAAAAAGCACTGTGTATCTGCAGCTGCAGTGAAGTTGTGATAATTTGAAAATTCATTGGCTCCATTTAACACAATTAAGAGAATAATACGAGATTATGCACAACATGCTGGAGGTGTTTAAACCAGGGAGCTTACATCCTCTTTTCAGGAAAAAAAACCCAAAAAAATTAAAGACCTAGAAGGAAACCACTTGACAGAATGATGAATAATATCTGTCTCATACATCACGTGAGGGGAAAGGAAAGCAGCACCTCTGTCACTCAGAACTGGAAGGAAAGGAAAAGGAAATGGCACATTCTCTCTCCAGAAACACCCTGTACTTCTGAAATGTGCAGTACTGTCTCTAAATTTTATTATGTCAGTTTTGGTTGGCATAGCATGGTACTTTCAAGGAAATGTCAACAAAGCCAAGAAGGCAGTGTATGTGAATTGATGAAAGTGAAATGACTACAATTTCCAGGTAAAAAGTATAGGAAATCAATTGGTGATGCATGTCAGCATAGAATTAAGACAGCTGCATGCAGAATCAGAGCCATTTCTGTCATATTTCTATGGAAGTGTTACCAGATATTACACCAAGGATTAGCATAGTTTCCTAAACTAGTCCGGAAAAATAACTTTACTTGAGTAACGTCCATTTGTGTAATTCAGCTTTTACTTTGTACATCTGAGAGCTCTTAGGTCTTAAATTTAAAATTAATTATATATAAACAAGGACACAAGCTGGAGTTTGTGGATTTTTTCCCCTGGTTAACATAAAAAACATTCATGTCTTGAAGGCCCACTATTCTGCAGGTATTACACAGCCTGTTTGTCTTTCATTTAGCCCACAGTTCTGATGACTCATAACCAAGCCATGTAGCATTGAGATCACATGCCAGAGATTACCCTGTTTGAATGAAAATACTTAGTGCCTCCTAACACATTCACAGAAAATCAGGTGAGCTTCCATGTTGCTGGTGTTGGCTTTCCTGAAGTTAATTGGTGATGACTATTCACTGGTGGCACATCAATTTACTCCTTACCCCCCTTCCTCAAACAATCATTTCCCTTTTCTTTTATCAGAATATTGTTCTGTAAAATTGATTTTATCCCGTTAATAGCTTCATTTTTCTTTAATATCTGTAGAGGAAGGCAGCTATAAAGGCTGATTGTTTCCCAGTTAGCATAGCCTGTAAAGTAGTGGGAAGATAAGAACCCTTCCTGTCTTTGTAGGTTTGGCAGAAACAGGAAATTTTCATTTAAAAAGAAAATGTACTTCAGCTAGCAAGACTGGACTATTTTAAGGGTTATTTACTGTGTTTACATCCCTTTCAGTCTTATTACAAGAGATAAAAATTCCTCCTGTTCCAAAATCCAGAAGGAGAATAATTCAGCCATAAGCCTGTGTGGATGCTGGGGTGCATATGTGTGTGTAGATGTTCGTACAGATGTGTTCCCCGGAGGTCAGTCTGTGGTTTTGGGGGTGCCTGTGTGCTTTCCCCTCGACTGACAAAAAGGAGGGAACTGTGCTGGTGGGAGCCCATGCCCTGACAGTGACACCTGCAGGGACATAGGTGGGGTGGCAGTGCTTGTGATCCGTGAGCCCGGGGCACACGGGATAACTGGGCACTTGGGGAGTTGAGGGGAGGGGGAAACAGGGGAGGGTAGGTTCCTGGGGATGAGTTACTGGGGCTGGGAAATAAATTGTTTATTAATGCTCTGTACGTGTCTGGTATCATCATTTATTTGTTGGATTGCCAATATTGACCCTGAATATATAGTACACTGATTGTCCTGGATATATAACACACTGATTGTCAGTTAATTAGGTGTCATTAATAAGTCAATAAACAACTTTGAATGAGTTGAATTAAGCCACACGAACGGAGATGTTTTTTTCCCTGCAGCAATAGCCATTGCAAGAGCTGCTTTGCTCAGACAACAACTAGAGGGGAAACTCAGGAGCAGTGTGTCACAAGCAGAATGCCTCTGGCTCTGCTCTGGCAGGCTGCAGGAGCCAGATCATTCACCACCCCCAGGATAGGAGCAGCCCAGGCTCTGCAGTACTGTGGCTTCTCATTAAAAACTGCCAAATTGTCCTTTTCCCCCACATTTGCTTCTGACTCCCCTTGCACAAGGAGATGAGAGGTGTCTGTATTTCCTATTTCCCTTTGCTGAATTCATTTGCATCACTCCAAGTCTGTATATAGTGCAGATGCTCTTCTCTATCCAGAAGTGTCTTTGATGAGTGATTTGGGCAGGGGAAAGAATTCAGTAGCCAGTTTAAATTTTATTAGATCACCAAATCTGAATTTTGAGACTCTTCTGGTGTGTAGGTCATAGGAAACAGCCTAAACCATACTCCAAGAGCAGCTGCTGTTCAACCTAGGTTTGGGTTTCAGGTCAGTCAGAGTCCCTTAAAGACTCTCTAGTATATAAAGATTTTTGATCCTAGCAGGTGATTTTTAGCTTGTGAGGACATCAGATATCAATTTTTACTTTGATCACAGGTAAACCAAGAAGTCATTGCTGGAAATTAAACCTATAGTCTTTTATCCAGCTTGAGTGCAACCTTCCTTGAGTGGAACTTTTCTAAACCCAACACTTATTTAACCATACTTTGAACCATGGCCTTTGTGAGAAACAGTATAAAATCTTAACTGTCAGACACTTTGATTCCAAGAAGAAAAATCCCTTTGCCCCCAAGGCATAGAGGAAATCCCCAGCATCCTATAGAATAATTCCTGCATTACACATAAAGACATAGACAAAAACCTAAAGAACAGACGTTTAAAGCCTCAAGTGGAAAATTTAAAGATTAGAAGAAAGAATAAGTCCTTCCTTAGGTCTCCCTGCTCTTAAACTGAGCAATGGTCAGGAAAATTTAAAAAAGATGGTGTTGTTTACTCCTGCGTTCACCAATGTGTGCTCTTCTGTTCTCAGAGGCAGTTCAGGGTTTTTCAGCCTGAAATCTGTCTGTCTCTCCAAGAATTTGAGATGTTCTTGCCATTATCTTCATTTTCAGTCCCTAAAAAGATGTCAGCAAAATTGAATATTAATGTAAAGGGTATTCACAGTTCCAAATAAATAAACCAATACCACTAAAGTACAGAAGAGTTGATCTTGTTGATAAAGACTTGGTTTTGAAGAATGTTTTTTCAATTTCTTATGCTACTACAAATTACTGTTCATGAATATTAGACTGATCACTGAGCAGTAAATGTTTATCACTAAATATTGACACAAAATTGTAACAGTAGCATATTATTATTTTCTCTTTTTCTTTAAAATAAAATCAGTCTCTTCTTTGGGGACTGGAAAGGAAATTATACTAATTTCTTAATTGGTAGGAATTCTCTTGAATGGAGAATAATAGCAAAGAATAGTTTGCTAGATATATAAAGAGCATCAGCTGATTGCTAGGGGTGTTATGAAAGTGTAGAATATTTGCCAATTTTGCAATTGCAGGATGAACAATAAAAGAGAATATTTAAAGTCAAAATTTCAACTTCCAGACAATACTTTTGGACTAGCAATGTTTTAATAGTTTGCCTTATTGATGTTCCCACTTGGTCCAGTTCCCTCTGTGAAATCACCCTGAAAAATATCTCCACTGAAAGACAAAAATCAGGCTCAACAATTCCCACTGAAGAATTAGCACATGTTAAAACTTCAGACTGCCTCAAGCCCAGCAGTCTGATTTGCATATCCTTCTTTATAAAGTTAAAAAAAAGGCTATTAACCTCCACCCACATCAAGAGTAATGAACAGTTTTAGCATAAATTTTAATTATAGAAAATCCCATTTCTTTTGAATCTCTGTGTTGCAATAATTTTAGCAATGATGTTTTAAAATGTTTCTTCCCATATAGGTTTCCTGCCAATATTTCTTATAAATGGAGACATTTTATATAGTGGAAATGATGGATATAAACTATATAGTTTTACAACTGTTCTCAACAGTGTGTCAGGGGGAAAATGCAAGCATGACAGAAAATGCAAACTTCAAAAAGTAAGAATGTTCAGAGGTATTTAAATATGATTCAGTACATAAGGACAAAAATATTTCATTTTAGAATAAATTGACCTTTCATATTAAGATTGTCCTTATTTCAAAATCACCATTAAAATACTCTAAGAATTGGCTATTGCTTTCAATATATTCATCACTGCTTAAAGTCAGGACTTCTAGACACAGCCAGTATTAATTGTATAGGAAAGAAATGCTGTAGGAGATTCAAGGGGCTGTGACTTCTTCCTCCACAAAGAGAGCTGTGAGGTCATTAGCAGTCTCAGTATACAGAATATTTTTGCATCTGTGTGTGCTCAGAGAATAGGACATGTCATATAGGGACATCAAGAGCTGCCAAACGCAGCAAAGACTAAGACATTGCAGTGAGCACTCGGGTCTGGAATTTGGCCTTTTCCTCCTTGAGTGCAGCTTTTAAAGATGTATGCAGTCATATTTGACAGAATCGTGGCCAGCAATGACCTTGTTCCTTCAATTCACCCATTCTCAAAAAATTCATGGTGACCAAGGAGGTGTGAACTTAAATAGGGTGATACATAAAGTAAAAATTATCCCTCATAGCACAGATAAACAGATTGTGTTGCTTTCATCAGATCGGAGACAAAATTACAAAGGAGCCTGTTCTCAAAAGCAGGAAAGCATTCCATTGGAGGCCTGTTATTCACTCACCTGTACTGAGGGGAAGCTCAGTAACACTTTGGTAAGCTAGAGGAAGAAAGATTGAGTGCTGTCCTTGGAAAACGACAGCTCCTGGGAAGTTTAAACCAAGTAATATAGCAGGCAAGGGGACAATTTTAAGTCTCCTGCTTTTGTCAATTCTTACTGAAAAAGCAAAGTAAAATCTTAGACATAACTTTCAGCTTGATGGAGAGGAGGAGGTTACTCTGTGGGTACAGAAGAGGGAAAAAGTGTTGATTTAACAAACAAATACTGAAACATCTTCCCTTGTCTTTCAGCATATATTATATCCTGTGCACCTACATATTCTCTTCACAGTGGGGTGGTTACTGGCTGAATCACAAGGTAAAAATCTGTAATTTTTTGTGCTTTTGGTATCTCATTTTTATGATTCTTCTTCTGTATCCAAACATTACAGCCATTCTTGTTTTTGTGGATAAAGATTTCAAGAGTGACAGTAACTCACAGTGGGATGGATTTTTTCCCCTTCACTGAAAAAAAAAAAAACAAATGCAGTGTGATCCCAGCATTGTCTTCTTCATTGCTCTGGGAGACAGCCAAATGTTACCTACAGATACTATTCATGAGATTCATATATCATGTTCAAAAGGGGAAAAAAAATCTCTATGTTCCCAGTAATACATTGTGAAACACCAGGATAAACAACAGTGTAAAATACCTATTAAATCATTTGTACCACCAGGAGAGAGCAAAGCACAGTTAACTGTCCTTTGTCACAGAAAGCTTTTCTGTCTGTTCTGTTTGGTGGATGGTTATCTGTGGGGAACAAACTAGGCAAAATGCTGGTCCAGGTTCTCCAAAAGCAGTTTTATAATCATATCTCTATCAGAAATGTTATTTTCCTTTTAGATGCAAATTTCTCACAGATGAAGGGTATAGGCTGCATGCAAATAAGAGCAGAGCATTTCTGTGTATTGCAGGCACTGGAATCTAAAACTAAAGACTTTTTCTCCATTCCCCCTCTGACCAGAAAAATCCTCTTTTATTTTGTCTCAATTTCCTGCAGCTGCTATTTATGTTACTTATGCACACCCAGGAGCAAGGCATTACATTAGGTGAGTCAGTAAGTCAAAGTAGTGCTGAATTCTCTCTTTTTAGGAAGAAATCCTACTCCTTAGACATAAGAGGTAATAGGTATACAGCAAGTTATTGCCACAGCCGCTGATGTTCTTTGCCTTCTGTAGCCTGAAGGGATTCAGAGGCTTACATAAGGCATATGTACACCCCTAAACACAATCTGGTTAGGACACACCAAACCCCTGCCCTGAGTCTCTCCTGTTTTTAACAGCACAGAAGCAGCAGCATTTTGGGCAACAAGCGATGCATGGAGTGGCTTCACTTGAGGCTAAAATTCTCAGACTTAATTTTCCATGTATAGAAATCTGTATACATCAGATGCTTCCATTTCCACTGCTGTCAGAGGAGTTGGAGAGGACTTGATCTGGCCTGTCTCTGGGTGCCTATGTTAGGGTGAACTTCACACTTGGTAGGCTTCCTGAGCTTTTGGGAGCAGATCTGACTGCATAGGATCTTTGTCACCTTGGGCCCGAGAAAATAAAAAAGACCACAGGAATCTCAAGGTTCCGGCATTTCCCTGGAAGATGGAGCTCCCACCCCTTTGACTTTTCTGGTTTGGTAGCAAGCACTGTTCAGTGTGAGAAACAGGACTCCCTGCACTTAGAACAGACGCTGTCAGATGAAAGAAGCCAGGCTCCTTTTTGTGTCTTCTTTCATGCCAGTTTTCCTCGCTGTTGTGTCTCATCACTTTCTAGGGGGTTATTAGCTGATATGACTAGGACTCGCCTTACAGAGTTCTTTTATTCTGCATTTCTTTCCTGGAACAGATTTATAAGCAATCAAATGTCTCCTATCTGGTAAAAAAATAAAATGCTTTTCACTATAAGTGAAAGTTACAGACAATCATGAACAGCTCATGGTTCCCAAATCAATTTATTTCAGTACTGAAACAGCCTCTGAGAAACCTCTGTCTCCTGCAGACAGAACTGTAACTTCATAGTGGTAACTCCACTGTGAAAATAGAGTTTGCCAGAGTGAAATTGTTGAATTCAGTCTTTGTTTCAGACCACAAGTACCCTATTTCATGCATTAAGTGCCAAGGAGTTCAATTATTTATTACTTTATAGTTGAAACTGGAAAATTTCCCAGATTACTTATCTATTCTCACATACTTGAACAAATGGGGAAAGCGGGGGAAATTTATTAGAATGAGTAAATAACCAGTGAATGGAGAGCTCTTTCTCAAAAATTTGCAGTCAATATCCTAGATGACTCTGAGTGCTTGGCTGGTTCATATAGTATTTAATATCCTTGTTTCAGCTAGAAATACTGCAAGGATACTTCTCTGTTTGCTATTGTGTAGCTCACTGCTGTACCCTTGTTAATTTAGACTGGGAAAATGAAGGGAACAGAAAACCTGAGAGGCTTGGTAAAAAAGCAGCTACTATCATTAACTTAAACATTTACTAGCTTTAGATGAGTGAATAAAAATTCAGTCCATATTATAGCTTAATCTGATCTACCCGTGCAAAATGGAATGGTTTTGCAGTCATTATCTATTTTTGCATCAAGATAATTATACTTTATTTTTTCTGTGCCAAGAGTGTTGATAAAAAAGAAAAGCTTCTCTGCAGAAACAGTGGCACTAATGTCCTTTAAGGAAATTATCTTTAAAAACTCTTCTCTTTCATTCAAATTACAGAAACAAGGAGTCAACTAAGCTAACACAAAATCATGTAAAACATAGATCCTGTTGTGGGAATGTCAGCTTATTTTGATACGTTCAGGATTCAAAAGAACTTATTTTAATACATAATGTGTGTCTACAAAACCCTGGCTGTGAGAGCAGTGCTGACTCATTGCACAGAGCTCACAGCTAAGCTGGGCAGACACATCAGCTTTCTGAGGGGCAAAAGTGTGAATTTAACAGAATCAGGGGTTGTTTCCAACCACCACCAATTCTTATTATGAGCAGGCTTTTTCTTTGTCTTTCATCCACAAGGCTTTTACTGTCTGGAAACCCTCAACTGCTTGTCTCAGGATTTTCTGCATCTAACTGCTCCTCTCCTCTGTTCTAACTGACTATAAAGAAATGCTCTTTCCGACTTCATCCAGAGACCCACATGGAAACTCCTGTTGAGCCTGAGTTTGTAAAATCCTTAAAGACCAAAGAACTTCCTTTCTTTACAGACAGACACTGCATATTAGGTGATGTACATAGATTAAATCTCTTAAGCCTCTCTTTCACAATTCTTTCAGGTGTTACAAAACTTTGCTTCAATTGTAAGTACCTGTATATAGCAGTTTGATGAGACTTTTTATATCAAGACAAAAGAAATGAAAGCTAATGATTCCATAAATGACCATCATGGTTTTCAGAATTATAAAAACCAATAGTGAAATTTGACTGATAGATTCACCACCATGAGTTGATTAGCCTCTTTCAGTGACCATTCATGGCAGAATTACCAATGGTAATGGTAAACACCAATCATTTTCTGTATAATAGAGAAAGATTAAACAACAAGTTGCTAATTTGGAGGAGTTCAAAGAAATAATTTTTCCTCTGTTCACTGAAAATTACACTAGGGTCATTGTGATCACAAACAGCTAACACAAAAAGATGTAAAACACCTGTCCTCTGCCTTTGAAGAACCAAGTCCCTGGAAGACTTGGTTCCCAAAAACATGTGAAGACATTTGTGCCTGATTGAATGAATGTATTGTTGTCTATTATTCAAAGTTTATTTCCCTTTCCTATAGACAGAACATAATAACTAGACAGCCAACAAAGGTTTGTGAAGTTATTAGCAACAGCACGAAGTCTTCCTGACCTACAAATGAAGAAGTAATTCTGTTTTCACTCACATACTAACAGTATGAATTATTATCAACATCTGCAAAGTTGGTCCAGCCTGTACACATTCCCCTTTCTGATATTTCTGTGGACTCCCTCCCACCCTAGTATTTTATTTCCCTGCCAGCTTCCCTGCCAGCCCCAACACTTCTGTATTTTAACTAAATCTGCCTTTTTCCTAAATTATACCATCATCTTTTATCTCATGGGTTGATCCAAACTCTCTTTTCTGTCTTGATTCTAGAAAGAAAAATTCCTTTACATCAGGTTTCATTGTTATGTTATGTGACATATTGCTTTGTTGAGAGGAGAACCTCAGGAACTCAAGGAGAGTTAATAAGGATAAGATGGAACTCATCTAACTGAGAGCTGTGCAGACAGGTCTGCACCCCTGACCTTTAGCTACCATCCAGAAACTGATCTTTTGTGTGTAACCACCATGAGCTGGTTCACCAACAAATTGGAAAAAAATGTAACAAAGACAGTGAATATTTTTCTGAGCTTTACCACTGTTTAGCCAGTTTAAATTGGATAATTATGTGGTTGTACAAGAGTCAAGAAAAGGGAGCTGGTGGGAATCTGCTGCCAAGGACAGGCTGTGGCTGGGAGCACTTTGCCATCAGATGGGCTCAGCCAACTTTGCACTCAGAACAAGATGCCCAATCCCTTCATCCTTAGAATAACAAGACCTCATCTATTAATAAAGAATGTATAAACAGGGAGTTTACAACAGATGCAATATGTAAACTATTTCACTGGACTACTGCATTAAGCTATTTCACAATGCTCAGTTTTTATTTGAAATCATAGCGTTTATTTATGTCTTATATATGATGTCTGTAAGATAACTTTCATTGTAATTTCTATATAAATTGCTAGAATTTATGAGAAAAATCAGTGCCTCACAGTGATATGCAGGAATTTTCTGTATCAGCTTCATAATTCTCATTTATTAATCAAAAGCATGAAAAATGCTTTCAAATATAAACTATGTCTTGTCCTCACAGCAAAATATCAAATTCTCAAAATGGAATAAGCATGTCAAGCACAAAATTAAGTTTTGATTTACACATTTCCCAGGGAACATCAATCTTTATTAATGAAAACTAATATGGCTAAATCTTCCTTACTTTTCTTATATATGTAGCCTTTTTACAGACCTGCTCTGACATTCCTGAAAAGATGTCATTATTTCCAAAGACCCTGAATCAGTCTCAAAATTATTATTTTTTATTTTCTTCAGAGACAATCTGCTTCAAGATCTTTTGAATGGAGAAAGTTATTAGAACTTTTAGTCACAAAGAATAACAGACATATATTTCAAATGCCTTCATCATGTGATATTTACCCCTAAACCAAAACAGCCCTTAGGAACAGGCCAGAGAACACCACAGAGTATTTGGCAATCTTTAAAAATAGTCATATTGCTTTGCAAGTTGCTTTATTATGAAAAAATGCCATGTGTGAGAGAGAAGCATTTCCTGTGATATTTCCATTGTTTCTGCTCCTGGGCTGGTCAGGAACTGAAAGAGGCATCTCTACATTTTCAACTTTCCAAACAGCAACTTGAGACTTTAGGCTTATTCTCACTACAGTTATTGATATTAAAATTACTCTTGATTTCCACATAAGTCAAAGATGAATTTGCCTTACTGATTTTAGAAAGTTTGTTCCTGGCTTCTGCTTTTGTGACTTAAGAGGCAAACCAATGCAATCAATTTTATTGACTTTTTCTCTTCTTGCTTCATACAGTCTATAATTTTTTCTTTCTTCTTGTCTACAGAAGTATGGAAAGCTGTTCAAAGACAGCAAATGTTTCCAGACAAGTCTGAGGCAGAGAAGCAAACAATAGACATCAAAAAATATACAGTGTCAGTATAATCATTTCACACTGTCACTCCAGACTTCGCTGCACTTCCAGGCACTTCTGCAGCTCTGCTGACTGACATTATTTCAACACACTAACAAAACGTTTATTAGACCTCCAGCTGTTCTGTGATAGCGTAAGTGGGAAGACAGTGATAAAATTGTATCCAACTTGGTCTATATTAAAAATTAATTCCTTTTTTTTTTTGGAAAATATTATTCTTTTATGATCTATTCTTACCAGGGAAAAGTATGCTGTTCCCAAGGGAGCTAGCTGCAGAATGCAGCTAGTGAAACCCTTTTGTCTAAGTCATACAGTGGATGTGCTTTTGCATTTTCTGCATACAGCTGACAGTGAGTATGACAAGATTTGGTGGTAATTTGTCCTAAAACACAAGTCAGACACTTTTACCTTTTGCTGAATTGTTATGCCCTGAAAGAAGTACTGGCAGCAGCACAGGTTGTAGGCCCAAATCTAAAGGTCACAGATGTCAGCCAGATACTTAAGATTTTCATCCTCAACTGCAAATCATTGCATAACTGCCATTTGTGCCTTTGAAAATATGCCCTTAAGTGTTTTGCTGAATCAGAGCCTAACGTGGTCTAGTTCACATCATATGGTACAGGGTGAAGTCTACAGCTAAAGGCTTCACAAGATTAGGAAAACAACTCTTTCCTGATGCACAGCTCTTTTTCTTTGCTGTCTGTAACTTCAGTGAAGACAAAATCTTGCTCAGTTCCAACAGAGAAAACAGAGATTGAAAATGAACTAAAGAAAACTTTGCAGGACAGCGCAGGGACACCTGTGATGGCATTGCTGACAGGGAATCTCAGGGAACAGAAACAGCTTACCAGAATCAAACGAGTCTTAGTGTTTCCTAGTCTTGGTGGGGAAAGAAAACAGAGTTGGTATTAGTCAGCTGTCAGCAACAGATCTTGGTCAATTACAAAACTGTTGAGGCATAGAACTTCCCTGCAATGAGAAGAGTTGAGGTTGTGACATTCCTACAGCCCGTAACTTCTACCTCTCTTATCAGGTGCTGCAAGCTGGTGGGTTAAGAAGCCCTGGGGACTTTACAAGTTCAGATATTAAATAGATGTGAATAATTTATTCACAGATAAATGTTGATAATATTTCTGTTAAGGAAATTCATTTGGTGGAGAAAGGACAAGACTGTAGCAATGAAGAAAAATATTCCCAGAGTTTGAAGGCAGCCTTTTACATGTACTTTCACAGTGCTGAGTCCCTCTTCACTGATGCCTATTAGCACTTTCTTATCCATTGTTGCTGATGTTCTTTTCCTGATCACACAATGACAACCTCATCTCATTCTCTTTCACCACATTCTATTTTGAGAACCCTCTGGCAGTTTAGACCCCTTTCAGATATCCAGTCCATCAAATGGTCACAAATGGCTTGTCTCTCTTTCATATTATTTATCACACACAATACTTGAAATTATCATTCCCGCACTTGAAATTTTCATAGCTAAAATATCCATATTCTACTTATCATTTGGTTTAATCTGTTGGGTAAATTCATATAAGCAGGTAAGTTCACATAAGCAGGACAAACTGTATCTTTCTGCTCTAAATTGCAGATCAAAAGTTGAATGTGAGGGTTTTTTTTTTTTCCTTTTTTCCCCCAGTATAAAAAGAACATATTCTGTGGGTTTTGTCATAGGCTTTGTCATGTCTTGACAAATAATTATGAGCTTCAAGTTTGGTTACTCAGCTTCAGGTTGTGGAATTTCTGTAATTTGGGTTGAGTAGGTGACTTATTTCTTGCAGTTGGTACTTCAATCTTACATCATTCATTCAAATTTACATGATCTTATTAAGATATTGTCCTGGTTTCAGCTGGAATAGAGCTGAATTTCTTCTCAGTATCTATTACAGTACTGTCTTTTGGATTCAGAATGACAATAGTGTCAATTATACACTGATGTTTTGGATTTTGCTAAGTCGTGTTTATTCTAAGTCAAGGACCTTTTCCCTGGTCCTGTGCTCTGCAAATGAGGAGGTGCACAAAAGAAGACTGGGAGGGAGGATGGCCAGGACAGGTGTCCCAAACTGGCCAAAAGGATATTCCACCATGACCATAGAGGGTCATGCCCAGTATATAAACAGGGGGAAGTTACTTGAAAAGGGGACTGAGCTGGACTGAGGAAGGAGATTCTGGCATTGGTCATTGGGTGGTGAGGAAATGTATTATGCATCACTTGTTGAGGTTTTTACCATTATATTATTAGTATTAATAATAATTTTATTACTATTATTATCATTAACCATTTTTACTTATTTTACTCTTTTTTCTATTTTTAAACTGTTCTTATATCAACCTACAAGTTTTACTTTGATTCTTGTCCCCATTCCACCAGGGTGGCTGGAAGAGAGGGGTGTTGGGGGAGCAGCTGCCTGAAGCTTAATTTCCAGCTGGGCTTAAACTATGACAGATACCAAGAAAGTTTGCATAGCAAATGTTAAAAGTAGTAAAACAATAGCCATGACTTCTCCTCTTGTTACATTACTGGAACCATAAGAATACAAAATATTATCCCATCCATGGTCAGCTTTGTGAACATTCCCAGTAAAAGTGTAAAACACCATCTATTATAATTTTTATTTTTATTATATAAGCAAAAAGTGACATCTAATATAAATTACATTTACATTATGAAGTAAATATATTATTTTTAAAGTAATTATAATCATGCTGAATGGGACATACATCAAATGGGAAAAGGGATGGAACTGTCCTGTGCTTATTAATAGTAGTTTTTTCAAGGCAGGCAGCTCAAGATTAGATTTTTCTAGTATTGTTTTCACAGTATTCTAGAACCTAATTTACACACAAATAATGAAGTCAAACACAGAGAAATATGTTTATTCATAAGTTGTCTTTCCTTGAATGTATCTATATCCTTTATAGATATATAAGGTTGCCCTGCTGTTTCACTATTAGGTGTCCCAAGCATCGCTGGGTATGACTTTGTACAGGTTTACTCCACCTCAGTTTGAGCAACTCAGCCATTGCATAGGCCAGGCCAGAACAGAACTAACAAATTTTGTGATTTGTCCTCGCACACTCTCTTAGGGAATTGCTATTAGCTTGAACTCCTTGAGAAAAATACTAGTCAAAAGATGAATGTCAAACTTTCTGGGATCTCAATTTCCTTTTGAAATATCTGCATCTTACAGTTTTACAATGCAGAACTATGTTTTTCCTCTAGCCAATATATCTCTTAAACACTAGAGGTAATGGAACTCTTCACTGTGTTTCTGCAACTTGGCATATTCTCATGCAATTTTCTAGGCAGACAACCTGTGGAAACACCTGCCTACACATCATACCCATGCCAGACCTGCCTTTGGCAGATACTTCCCCACTCACACAGCAGAACCAGCTGCTACCAGAGTCCAGGTGCACCAAATCCTCATCCCAGTGAGTGAAAATCAAGGTAAACATGCCTGTTTTGTAAATCTTCCTGGGATTTACACATAGGGATAACACCAGTTTTGAGTTCTTCACTGTTAACTCTGGGCATACCTAAGGACACACCAAAGAAAGTCAAATTGCAAACAAGCAGGGAATCTCTAGGTAAAAACTGAAGCACCTTCTGGATAATGCACTATTGTATTAAGGTGTACATTTTTTTATGTTTTGGACTTAGGCATACAACATTTGCCTTCTTTTTGTATAGCAAAGTCTGTTGTAATCTACTTCTTTTATCCCTTTAAAGCCTTAACATAGAAAATATTCTATCTACAATGAAGCCAGTACCTGAAGAAGCAAAAATTTCTCTCTATACAGCATTAAAGAAGGACAGAAAAGTCAATATCTCACCGTCCATTTTCTTTGCAGTTTGGAGCTATAGCTGTGTGGGGGAAAATCTATGCTTTTATCTGAATCTCAGATATCCTATTTCTAGTGCAAGGTGATAAGCTACTAAGAAGAGTTCAGACAGGGTTCTATGCTATCATTTCCTATTGTTTATCACTAGCACTGTTAAAAAAATGCTTCAAAGTTTATAATGTTTTTATTATTACACAGTATCCTCATCTGCTCTCCAGAGACATTGTCTCTTTCAGGAAAACACGTGCACAATTTAATCTTAATTCCATGCAAACAGAGGATATAAGCCATAAAGAATGAGTAGCCAACAGCTGAACAGCATTTTGCACAATTATGCCCATGCTTTCACTTCAAAGTGTTTGTAATTATGTCTTTTCAAACTCAAGAAAGATGTGGAAAAGATAATAGGGAACTCTCACTGTAGTTCCTCATTTTATAAGAATCAAGGACATAAAAAGAAAGATCAGGTAATTGTCCCAAAATTATTGTCTCATCAATGTCTCAAATATGAAAACTTACAGTTAAAGTGATGAAAATTATGCACATAAGAAGGTAATGGCATATAACAAGGACAAAAACACTCTTTCATAACCATAGCTATAAAAGCATCTTGCAGCAAAATTGCTATTTTATAGGTATGGTATTATTCAATAACAGCAAGAAAAATAATCTGTATGTCTGTCAGCACATAACTGCATTGAAAACCACAGCATAAAAAGCCAAGAGTGTCTTTGGATCTCTTTGTCAGTGACTTGAACCTGAGTCCCAGGAAGGGATTCAGCTTCAGATAGTGACACTGTCATCACGGTATCCTTGTGTGGGCGTTTCCACACAAGGTAAACATCCAAGCCCCACCTGCTAACAGATTTCTAGTCAAAGGATTTAGCGTGATCCACCTAAGGTTTCAACAGACACCAGCATCTGATCAGCTGCATTGTTGCCTCAGCTGTATCTGACAGAGAACCACAATTCATTGCCTGAACATAACAATCTCATAGTGGTTTTGATGCATTACAAAATTCCCCTGGTTTCTGCTTATTCCTCCAAAGGACACAGGGTTTTTCTCATCCCATGCAGAAGGCTCAGCTACTTCATTTGAGAGTCTCAAATGGCATGAGGTGCCTGTATTTACAGAACTGCATTTGTTTAACCTGCCTTTATTAATTGAAATAGGAATTGTTCTACTCAGTTTAATGTTTGTGCTTCAGTTTGTGCAGACAGGTCTTTCTCCAGAAATCATGAGGGACCATGGGAGTGGGGTTTTCCCTCAGGTCCCAAATATTTAGTCATAAGTAACTTCACTGCAATAAAAGAACAAATTATAAACTCATAGAAATATGACCGCTAGATTTTATAATTACAAAGTTTATTTGAATGCACTGAACATTCAATGAGCATTCAAATAAGAGTAATTTATTTTATACTACTTCTTGCTATTGCAAGTTCAGGACTGCACAACAGATATAAGGCCAGTGGAGACATTCGTTAAAGAAAAGCAGAAAAGAAACAAAAATAATTAATCATACAGCAGAACTACACTATGACGCCTCTGAGGGGTATGGGCATTATATTCATTGTAAAAATTCACTTCCTTTAATTTGTTTTATTAATTTGTTTTATTCAGAGAAAAATTGTAAAATAGATCAAATCAGTGCTGACATCGGACCATTAAGGGGTCTGCATCAGAAATAAAGGATAAATTCTCATCTTAAATAATTCTGTGAATATATAGCAGAAATAATGAGTTGAATTTGATTTTAGATTTCAGTATTAGTAACAGGTGTATTCAGTCCAGAACTCGATTGCCCCAACCTGAGGATGCAGCCAAGGCCTCTCTAGGACTCTGACTCACTTTGATAATGCAGTTCCTGCTTGCAGTACAAGCTGAAAAAATTCAGATGGAATTTTTGGTAGAGGAATAATGGTACTGTAACTTATTTACCTTGAGATAGCTCTGATTCCGTGGACTGATCACACTGATAATTAAGATACTTCTTGATTTTCCTTGAGCTCCCTGTGTGAGCTGCCCTTTCTTGGTGTGTCATATGCTGGGACCAGCACAGTGGCCAGCCACTTAGTGTGCCTTGGACCTTCTTAGGAGTCAGTCTACTGGTCTCCATCCTTTCTGAGCCGTTTGCAAGGAAGGAATAAAAGTCAGGGCAAAAGAACTGTGGGACAGCTGGTAGCTGGCAGTTCCCCAGTGCGATATATTTTGAGCATCCTAAATGTACCTTAAAGGTAAATAGAGACACAATAATTCCTGCATGTTTTGTCTGTTTGAATAATTACCTATAACAGTATTTTTATCGTTGAGTTGCTAGATTCAATTAGGTACCTGTTATATTCCTTTGGCTAGTTGCACATCAGTGTGGCTTTAAAAACCTTAAGGCTTTTTCTCAGATCCTCTGTGCTTCTTAATGAATAGAAATATTGCAGTATAATCACATCTCTGTTATCAGTTGCAATATTAACCTTGGCCACTTCAAAAAATGTTTTCATGTTTCTGATATCATGATGCCATATTCTACCAAGGCAAAAAAATGAAATTTCAATTATGAAATCTCTGACAAAGCTATAACAAACATGTCATATTATGGAAATTACTCTTCTCTAAAAATAGTCAGGAACAAACTCCATCCCTTTTTCAAGAGCCTGACAGATTCTTTCATAAGAAATGTTCATACAATGACTCTCTTCTTTATTACATTTCCATATTTTCACTGAATACTTTATCTTTCATAATTTCTTACCATTATTACAATAGATATGATTGATTGTATGGCAAAGTGACACTAAGAAAGCAATTTGTTTGTTTCTGGGATGTTTTAAGGAAATTAAAGTGTTGAAAAAATTAAAATGAACTAACAGAAGAAAAAGGCTGTTATAAAGGCTCCTAGAGCATTTGAATTTAATTGTTCTGACCAGTTGTGTACTCAGTAAACAATACTGAGTCAGGATTTTCTATTTTGATATTTAGATATTTCTGAAACACAATAGTTAGTAGCATATATACATATGCTTCTCTTTTTTTAAACTAAATAATAGGGGTTTTAAAAATATTTTTGCTATTCTGGAACCACAGTGCCAGAGATGTCCTCTTGATGCCCTCTCTAATCCTGGTTTTTTGATTCATTTTAACAAGGGAGAAATTTTTTTGCCCTACTTCACATTGTCTGTCATTTCTCCATTACACAGTGCCAGTTACACAGTAACATTTTTTCATGCCAATATATTTTTCAGATGCAAATAGGCAGACTAGAGATTAGGTGCAGAAAAGATGCCTTTTGTGAAACACACAAACTTCTCACTGTCTTTTCTTTTCATCAAAGCTATTAGTCTTTCAATTAGTCCAAGAGTGACAATTCCTGAGCATCATACTAACTTGCTATTCTTTTGCATTTTTATTTTTCATTTTTATTTCACTTTAATTCACTTGACATATGAACAGTTGGGTTTGTTGTGGTTTTTTTTTTTTTTTTTNTTTTTTTTTTTTTTTTTTTTTAATTCAGTGCATATGCTTCACCTCTTGGTTTTCTCAAACTATGCTGTTTTGCAAGGAAAAGAGTCAAAGATGTTAATGTTACCTTAGTTTTCCATGCCTGTGCATTTGCCAGAAATTCCACACCAGATTTTTTCATATTTCTCTCTGTACGGGAATTGTGAAAAGCACATACAGCATTTATTTTCCCATCTAAAAGGTGTAACATCTATGGGGCAACTCTACCAAACTGTAGAGATAAAAATACAATAAGGATAGCATACCTTGTGTTCAGTTTATTTTACTTCATTGTAACAGATAAAAATAAGAAGGACACAGTGATTTATGGCAAAGATTTATGATCATACTTGTAGCACTGCTTCTCTATGCTGCATATTGACTATATTTAAAGTCTAGTTGCTGGTAGGAATGGAAAACATCTCTTTGAAAAGAAAAGAGTGACTAGATTTTTCACTCATGTCCATTTGTCCTGCTTCTTTTCATGTGTTCTTGTCCTGTGTTGAACACTGTGTTTTCCAGGTCTACATTAAGCCTGGAAATCATATAAGTGTCCCTTGCTCTTCAGTCAGAACTCTAGAGAAGAATTAGATTATTTACTTGACCACCTTTTCTCCAGAAAAAATGTTTCAATATCTAACATATAACATTTTAGAAAGATGGACGTTCAAAAAGTGTGGTGTGCACTTATAGTGGACTATGATCACATTTGACAACTGCTAGTTCTCAGATGAGGTCATTAGTTTGTGAACATGTTATGTGATGATCTGTAGACAGGAACATTGCATTCTCCAGGATTTATGTTGTGTCTTTTGCTTCATACAAGCAATGATGGAATTGGGGAATATTTCCTTCCTTATTTTGTCATATATCTTTCATCTTAGGAGACAGCAAGTAGTGCTTTCAGATCTATTAATAACATCACAAATCTTGCCGACATGCACGTTAAAAAAATTCTCATGGTCTTGTGTGGCAATATTCTGAAATCTTCAAAAGAATTTCCATTACCCTTAAATTTAGTGGGTGAAACCTAAATGACTAAAATTGTTCTTTTGTGTCTACTTGTGCACAAGAGAAAGAGAACCAGTAGATAAGGAAAGTTAAATGATAGTGATGTAAATATAAATAAAGTTTTGTCATAGGAATGAGAAGAATACTTCAGGATAAGGAAAGAAACAGAAGGAGGAAGAAAAAAATTTGAGATAAGGTATTGTAGGTGATTCAAGAGAAAAGGTCAAGGGATGGTGGAATAATTTGAGATGGAAGATAGTGCAGGGAAGGTCTGAAAAGACAAAGAATGTTAAGACATCTGCAAGCAGTGGAAAAGGTGCCTGTGTTGTTGAACATACAGTCAAATTTACAGTGAAAACTTCGTATCAATACAATGTAATCAAAAGCAATGGTTCAAAACAAAGTTCGTAGGAACATCTTCAGTAACTATACTTGGCCAGCAACCATAAACCATCATTTTATAACCAGAGGACCTGGGATAGGAATATTTAGACTCAAGACTATATCTGAAAAATATATTGTATAAAAAGCAAACAGAAAAAGAGCATCTCACCATTCCTTTATTATGTCAGGATCTGAAACATGAAATCAATTAGCTTGCTCATATTAATTTAAATTTATTTATTATGGTAAAAGTTTATTCAACAAACATCCAGACAGGGATGTTGTCTTGGTTAGACAAAATCCCAGCATTCTCCCTCTTTTGAACTAAATCCACTAAATTCAAGGAGAAATGAAAAGAAAATGAGAAAAGCGAAAACAATTAAAAATTAAGATTGAAAGACACACAGGAAAGAGAATATATCATTAGACAAGAACTCATAGACAAGAACTCACATATTAAATACATATACTCTTTTATTAGAGAATGGGTTTTTGACCAGTCACACAGTTGCAATTCTATATGGAGGAAAAGTGGAGAATAGAAGACTGGGCACATCTATCTCTCAAGCTGGTAGATAGAAAGGCTGTAATGTCTGCATAAATTCAGGAGTCCTCTAGGGCTAATTGCCAAGCATTTCCTTTTTGACAGATTATGGGTAGTAAAAACCAGTTAAATATTGCTGTGATATAAATACCAGTTACGTACTACTATTCTGTAAAAAAGGAGTCTGATTAACTTTCTAAGCAGCTTCAAATCTCTTAAAAACTTTTACAGAGTTTCAAGCTTTAAATCAGAAAATAAAGACTCTAAGAGTGATGGTCTATTTTGAACAAAACTATTCAGCCTTTCCTCATTATCTGTTTCATTTCCCAGGTAGCCTTTTTTTAGAAGGGTGAATAGAATTTTCATATCAACTTTCATTGGTGACCCATGTAATTGCCTTTAGTCTTATGTTACATGCAAATCCATCTTTTGAGCTGTGTGATGACAGAAAGGCAGCTTTGTTTCCCATCATTGCAAGCAACCTTTATTACAAAGAAATCACTAGCAGCTATTCTGCTAGTGATTCTGATTTACTCAGCCAAAAAAAAAAAAAAAAGGAATGAGAAACACCAATTTTAAACTGCCTCTTTTTCAATAAAACAGTTTTATTATCAGCTCTGGAATGGATGTGTCTTCACTCATAATAAGGTTTGATAAAATACAGTCTTATTGACCTGAACAAAGCTTTTTCTGTTTTTCCTGCTCATCATTTATAGTGATATCTGTAGAGAGCATTAAGACCTTTTTATATTTTTAAATGAAAGCTCTTCCTACAGATAACCTATCAGCACTCTAGCTATCTGCATGACTTGTCCATATAGTCACATTATTTTAATATATTCAAGACATTTGCATATTGATTTATTTGTTGTTAAAGCCAAGATCTTTATTCATTTGCTATTTACAGGTAGGAAAGCATCCCCAAAGAGGATTCCTTGAGACCAACAACAGCATTAATTCAGTGCACTGGAGTCCTTGGAAGTGGTATCCTGGAACACCATTGCCTGTCAATTTTCTGAGGATTCTCTTGACACCAGGAGAGCTGTTATATTTAGATGCTTATCTGCTTTTGACTGCAGTGCAGTACTTGCAAAGATGTCTTTCATTTTGAGGCTTAACACATTAAATATCACCTGATCTGAAAATGTTTGAGGGTGTAGAGCCTCTTGCATAGAATAAATGTCTTGTCTAAAAATAGCATTTCATTTCTGCATAGTCTTTCATTTCGTATAGCTCTACTTTGTACATAAATTAAGGCACAAACAGAAACTAAAGGTCTGTCTTCACACAGACAGAGGGAAGAAATCTCAAAGCTTAAAAAGAAGATCCTCTGACATTCCTACTCAAAATCTCTCCAGTATGTCCAAATACTGCATTGAATAGCATAAGCTATCCTTCAAAGGCTTTTAGATGGAAAACAGAAAAAATGAAAGCTGTAGTGTCATGCTGAATCACAGATATAACCACACAGATTAAAGCTGCACTAACTCAGTGAATATTCACTTTGATTATGTGAGGTTTAAATAAGGCCTTTAAACCAAGATTCCTCTGTGATTAAATCTTTAGTGTACACCCACTTAATCTCTTAAATTACTATTTCCTAACATTGTAGGAAATAATGGATCACTACAATAAAATTACTAGTCTGGTAGATTAAAGGAGAAGAACCAAGTAACTATAACCACCATGGGCTGTGTTGAATAGTATTGTGGGTTAGCAATGACAAAGCACTGGACAGCAACAGCCTGTTTGCCTGTGTCATATGAATCTCCCTCAAATGAGGAAACGTGTCACGTGAATGTCTATCCTCTACAGTCCTTTTCAAATCACAAAAGCTTTCTTTTACCCATATCTGAAAATATCCTGAACATATACTTTTTAACACTAAAAGTTTGAGCTGGATCTTCACAATAAAAAATACTTAATGCTATGCTATGAAATCATCATCTGCAAGTTGTCCATAGCTAACAGTCCAGTTCTCCTAAAGCATGCTCTGGTAAGGAGCCTATTCCCTGCATACCCACATAGAACTGCTTATCTTTATTTTATTTACAGCTAAATTTATAACTTCAAGTTGTGCTCATTTAACAGTGGAGAGAAGAGGAGAAAATTTATCAAGACCATAATGCACTGAAGCAGTAGGATGAGGTTCTGACTGGCTTGTCAAAGTTGACTTGGAAAAAATCTGGGCCATCACAGCAATGCAGAAACATAGGGATAAGGTTAAGATTTGTTCACAACATAGCCCTGATGTCTTACCATGACTATTAAAGAAATTGGGCTTTTCTTCCCTTCCAGTCTATTCCGTGTTCTTTTCTTTGGTAGGACCATAGCTATTGACAATGATAATCATAACTTTTTCAGTCCACATTAAGGACAGAGAGGAAAGCATTAAAAATATTTAGGAATTTCATTCCTATGATTTCAGTGGTTTTCCTGTATTGAGGGTAGGCAGACTATGAGAGAGAAAATGAAAAAGGAAGGGAAGGGAAAGGGGAATATAGGAAAATCTCTGCACTCTTGAAGAATTGGAAAGACAATTACTTCCTCCAGATGCTGTTTTTAAAGATGCTGCTTCCAAAAGATGGGACAAAATAATATTGCAAAAAAATCTTACATATAGAACAATCTTGCTATTCCAACCTATGAGGTGTTTCCAGTCAAATGCCTTGGTGAGTCATGAATTAATTGAAAAGATAAAACTAGCAACACAGTCCTAAAAATTATAGTTATATAACAGACATCCCCAGCCTGGGAGCAAAAAGATAATTTAATGAATTGCCATCATCCTACCCTATTTTCCCTTTCAGTATTACCATTTGTAGTAGTGGTAGGATAGTAGTGATAGAATCAAGGTGGAAATTACTTTTCTAAGTCACCTTCTTTTTATTTTTTTTTTCCAAATTTATGACATCTGTGTTCTTGGCTCATTCGTAATGAAGACTATAAACATATCCCTCTCCAACATGTTTATTTTTCATTCATTTGTCATACCAGAATGTACACATCAAGGAATGTTTCTCACAACAGAATTATTTACACTGTGTTTGGGGAAGCAGGCTTTTTTTGTAGTTGTTTTTGTTGGCTTTTTTTCCCTTAAAATCAGCTCCAATTTCTTCCAGATGTTTGTTGTACTAATGGAGAAAAGTAAAAATTCAGTAAAGGAAAATAAAACTAATTTATATTTTACCTGCTTTAACTGTTTTAAAACAATTTCCACAACTGCTATGTACTTTGTGAAGTCTGTAAATTCCAATTTAGCACTTTTGTAATCACTAAAGCCACAGGCAACGTGTATGTGATGGAATTATGAGGTGAAAAAGTCTGACAGAACTGCAAAGATAATGTGGCCGCTCTGCTGCTGCTTTTCTATAATTTCTATCCCCTTTTCCATCCTCCATCCTTTATCTCAAAAGGTAATCTGCATAGATGATGCATAATGAAAGAGAATGGTACTAATACTGGCTAAAATCTTCAGTAAGGCATTACCAAATAAAAGTTGGTTCCCAAGGGAGGAATAATAAATCCAACATGAATCTGTATTTCAGACATTATTTTGTAATGTGATGAAAAATGCATTGGTATGTACATTTTTACAAAAAAAAAAAAAAAAAACAGAAGACAAAATTTGGAGGGAAATAATAATTTTTTAGCCACTGTGTAACTGCCACAAATCAATTCTTGACTCTCTAGGATAATGTCAAGACTGTACACTTGATTTGATTGGTGCTACTCATACTAGGCAGGGTAGGGTGTTTATAAAGTGTATATAAAGTTAAGAATACTGTATATAAAGGTAAGAATGACATCCAGCAACACTTGATCTCTTTATTTTGCATTGAATTGCATCAGTGTATATGAGCCTCTATAATTCTAGAGACTTATTTTATTGTATTATTTTAATGTAAAATGCCTGAACAATTCCAAGAGTGTTCATGTGCTGTGGTTTCATATTTTCTGCAGTTTTCTAAATCTAGCCAAGAACTTATATATACAGTATCCATCAATCTATTTAATTAGGAAGCAAAGAAATCACATCTCTAGTATGCAATGCTAAATGTCTTTATGGACAAAAAGCTTTTAATTAGAATAAAGATGAAAGGAATACCCTCACATTAAAGCTTAGGGTACCTCAGGGCAAGTAAAATACACTAAGTGGGCATTTACAGCAATTAAGTTTAAAATTAACTTCTGAGATAAGTCAGCAGAGATCTATGGATGAGCCTTTGTGATAACTAGGATGTAATCTCTACAGTCTATTGCAAATCATAATGCCAAGCACTGCAGAGCTAGAATCAGCCTACACAGATAAACAGAAGTTTTATCAGTCAATAATTTGATGATTTACATTCACAGAACAAGTGTTTATACACTATATATAATACTGGTTATACTTCTTTAACTACAAGCAATTTAATGGAACTCTGCAAGAAAAGTAGTTGGTAGGACCATGAGACATCAATGTGTGCTTGAACAGAATCAATAGTGTCTTGCAAAACAAAATTAAAATATACGTGTATGGTAAACATGAAAACATGAGTTTATAGTCAAAACACTAGAAATTTACAAATTCCAAGGTTTTGGAGGACTTTAAATTTTCACTTAAGAGACAGATGATAATTTTCTTAATTCTGTAAGGCACCTTACCTCACACAGAGGAGCAAATACAAAATGGTAAGCAAGATGTCCCTGAATATGTGTCAAAACCCACCTCTCAAAACCCCAGGTTAAAACCCACTTCCCAAACACATTTAGAATTGGAAGCTAAAGGTGGACAGATGTGAACCAAGTGTACTGTTCCCTTGATGACAGCAGCCTTTCTTGATGCAACAGACAGAATCTGGTTAGCTTTCCTACCCATTTGTGGATGAAATCGTTTGTGAGATGAAATGATTTGGTGGAATAAGTAGTGTTTGGTACTAGACATCATGGGGAGAAAAGGAGATCAGACAAAATCTGCCCCAAGACTACCAAGTTTCCAACTCACGCCTTCAAGTAAGAACCTTGTTTTCATACTGGATTGTTAAAAATGATCCCTTCTGAGACACCAAATACCCATTTGAAGCACACCAATATATTAATCTGAGTCACATTTTTCTATAACCCAGGTAAAGATATTTGAAGCCTGCCTTTCCATATTGGCATTTTGAACTGAGTGAAAGTTGACATTCTGTGTAATTTCTGTCATTATGCAAAGTGAAATATGACTTCATCTGCAAAAATGCTTAGAAATATATCTAAAAATAAACTGAGAGATGCTGGTCTTCTGTGGCAGTGGTTTCAAATACATGATAATGAAGTGTTAATTGTTAGTGAAAAAACAACTGCTTTGTGGATTTTTTTTTTAAATCAAACCCAAATATTAGACTGGGATAACAGTAGTTACCAAATAAAAAGAATAGAGCAGTAACCAAAAAACAACAGTTACCAAACAGAAATTATAGGGTCTCTTAATGAATATATTCATCCTTCAATATTATTTGAACCTAATTAAAAAATACAACAAACTAAAGAGCATAGTTAATTATAGGACTTGCTTTTACAAACTTCATACTAACTGTTAACTTTTTTTATCAGGAAAAGAAAGTGCACTGAAAAGATAGTTCCTAATGTTATTTTGCTTTTGCAGAACTGGCCAAAAGCCAAATTCGAATGGGTATGCTTTATATGTAAAACTTATCATGCAGTTCTAATTAAAATCTACTGAAGCTTTCAGTTTCATTTAAAAGAGTTCATCTTCTGAACACTTTTCATTTTCTTTTGGTTGCATTATATCTCAGGAGAAACTAACACACTTTCTTAAATTAAATAATTCTGGACATTAAATAAGATGGACTAATTTTTAAAGCATTGGGAAGCAAAACCCAAAATTTTGGTTTTTATGGACTAAAATCTATGCATATCTTACAGGATTTTTAGTGACAGAAGTTCTGTCTTCAGTAAATATTCAATATCAGTATGTGGAGAAATAAAAAAAATATTTCAAAAAAGACAGTATTTAATTATTTATTCTCATTGATAGAATATATGTTTTTACATATGAGTACATCTCACTGGGATTTATACTGTGTGTAACTGATTTGACCACATCTACAAAGCACCTGTTTCTCTCTTTTAGTGTATTAATTTAAAATGCTATTTAAGTGTGTGCCACTGCTGAAGTGGTTAGCTCTGGGCAGTTTTTCTAAGAAATACATTTTCCAAGAAATACATTTGCTAAGAAATCTCCTCATTCTAGTGAGTAAACATTAACTGGCAAGATAGCAGATATTTACAGGTATAGACCATTTCTATTGTCTTCTGTCTACTGTATTGAGCATGTACATCTATTGTATATAATTTAAGATAATAATTAATACTAATATACTGCAGTGAAGAATAGAATGAAAAAATTAATAATACTACAAAGATTATAGCAATGAAGATAGATATAGATATTAATTATATAGAATTATATAGACAGAGATACTAAGGAGACAGTAATTTTCTTTGTGCCCTATGGAAAGAGTAAGTGAATTGGTCAGACAGCATAGACTGAACTACCATCAATAGTGCTGATAAAGCCTGTCTCCACCCCTCCTCTGCCTCTGAGCCACTGTCTGGCCCATGGCTGGCTCGCTGTTAATGGCACGCAGCTCAGAGCCACAGCCATGCAAGGCAGGCAGGAAAACCCTTCAGAAGAGCTCACAGCTAAGGTTAGTCACCCTTGGCAATCTAGTGCATAGTTTGTGGATAATTTAGGATTTACCAGGTAAAAAATCCCCCAAAATAGCTTTCTTTCACCTGTACTTGAGTAGGACATCCTGGTGCATCCTGACCTCAAGAGATCACAATGGCCTGGTGACTCATATTAAAGCTGGAATCTCTCAGGCCATACTGATGCAAACACCTCTGTGTGGTGCCTGCACCTACAAACCCTGAAGTACCACTGCAGGCTGTAGTGCACCTCAGCACCAGTAATGTCACCAGGGTAGAAAGCATGGGATAGAAAATAGTCACTATATTTGATTTCTAGAGAATTACAGAAGAAATATAAGAATTAACCCTTAAATTTGTTTCACTGCCTGGGAAAGTAAAGAGGTGTAAGGAATGAGCTAAAGAAGTCGTGGCATTGGTAGTGTCAAAAGAAATTCTGCCATTCTGAGTCTCAGTGCAACTTCTCCTTGAAGCTGATCTTGTTTAAATATGTATTAATGATGCAATTAGGTTTTAATAGTGGTAAGTAGGAGCAGACTGTGAAGTTGGTGATGATATAAGACTGGGTGTGCTCTAATAAAAGAAAATTTCAGGACACCATGCAGAAAGAGCTGAGTGATCTTGGAGAATGGAGAAATAGGAAAGGGCATAAACATGAGAACTGATAATAAGCACTTCTACTATAGGTTAAGAATTGGAAATGACTGAAAAGTCTTGACAGTTGACTTATTAATAGAGTATAACACTAAAATATGCAAATGTGATCTTTGAATGAGTCAGGAAGGTCTTTCCAAGAGATATGAAGTAAATGTTTGACCCTTTCTACTCCCACCACTTTACTCTGGTCTTCCATATTTAAAAGAGATGGATTCAAACTGAAACAACTCCAAGAGGGCTATATGAAAAGACTATAATTCAAAGAGAGAAGAGTCATTATATTTTTTTATTATAGCAAAACTCTGTCTGCAAGGGAGTATGCTAATATTGATAAGTAAATCCTAATGTTAAATACTAAAGTGGTAAAGAATTTCTTTAAAAGATAATATTGTCCCAGAAATAGATAGATAGATAGATAGATAGATAGATAGATAGATAGATAGATAGATAGATAGATAGATAAAGAACATGCCTTAAAGAAGAAACTTTTGAAACAGTTTTCATTAACAAGCAGTGGAAACAGAAATCTAATCACTTCTGAAATGTATCAAGAAGACTACCACTTTTGACTGATTGTGATAACAAGAGATTGGACTCAGTGACCTGGGAAGAGCCCTCTTACTCCACTATATTTGTACAATATTTAAACTTTAAACCTTAAACTTTAGGGTTAAATTCACAATGATCAGCTTTATTCTTCTAGTATAAATGCACTCTGCAATCAGAGTAAAGGTCAGCTTTCCCAGAGTAAGGATTCCCTTGACATCAGCAGTATATGAATAATGAATTTCTCCAATATCTACAAACCAAATCAATTCTCCTAAATTCTTATCCATTGGGTATTTTGGATAAGATTGTCCCACATGGTCAAAAAAAAAAAAAATCTCAGAGGCTTTAGTATCTACACTACAGAGTCATCGGACCTCAAGAAAGTCCTAGTCCTGCACTGTGAAGACAAAAGTCAGACCACAGTTTTGGGGGATGGTGTTTCATCTTAGCAGAAACAGCAGAAATATAATTTCTGCAATACTGTTTTAGTTGCAACAGGAGCAGCTTTTATTTGCTCAATACCTTTGGATAAAACTGGCTCTGCTTACAATTAAACGTTTCCTTCTTCCCTCTAGCTAACGATTTTTCATCTTTGCTCTTGAAAATGAAACTCAAATGTTTATTTCAACTGGGTGTTACTGATATGACTCCATTTTAGAGAAAATCCTTCTTGATTTACATCTAGAGTACCAAGGGAATTCTGCCTTTTAATACAAAGAGGGGAGATTATATTTCAAAGATATTCATCCATTTTACTACAGCTGAAGTCAATTGAGGGTGTGGGAGTTTGGAGGCTTTGGCAAATTAAGCCCTTACACAGCAGCCATGTTAATGATGGTGAGTCAGAAGGGAATCCATACCACACTCCCACAACTGCATCAGCTCCCTGCTTCTATCATCCGGATGTAGAACACATTTACTTTTTGTCACTGAATTCAAATGTGCCTGAATATAGAGCAGATCTGCTGAATAAGAAGGTGCAATTTTCCATAATGCCTTTTCAAAACTGAATAAAGGTCAAAATCTGTTTGACTTACATTGCATGAAATTAATTCAAATGAGATAATTTAGGACAGAATTCAGCCCCAAGCTCCTGTAAGACTACAATTACAGATGGCCTTTTCAGAAACAAAAGAACATGCTACATTGTCTCTCACATATGTCTTATAAGACTTTTCCAAATGAAATTAATGTTAGATACTAAATAGTTATTGCAGAGGATCACAAAAAATAATAATTCCCTCATAATGGAGCTAAAATAAATGAACTAACTTAAGACAAGGTTTAAAGCTTGGGTACCTTTCATGGACTACTCCCAGTTAGAGAGAGCTTCATGAATACAGTTAATGAGGCATTGCATAAAAGACATCCTGGATAGATATGATGGTCAACAAATATCTAGCATAAACCTAAGGATTTCCTCATTAGAACTGATTTGTTTCAGCCTGAATGGGCCATTCCAAAACCTGCTGATTACTTAAACATAGAGGGCTGGTATGCTCCTCATTTCCTGAGAATTCTCTCTGCTCCCAGGGCACTCACAGTAACACTTATATTGTGATGGCTTAAGTCCAGACTGTGAATGATGTTTAACAGAAGGAGCAATCAAATTCCCCTAAAACCATTAAAGTCACATTTTCATTGTTAGTTTGTGGCACAATACTCCTGTGACCAATAATTCTACCTGCTAGGAACACATAACAGTAATACTGTGAGATTGGTTAAAAATTAATTTATACTGGGCTACTTCAATTAGTCAGCACAACTCTAGAACTAACAGATGCTCCACACTGTAATGCAGTATCATGGAACAAGAGTATGACACAGCTACATTGATTTTCTCTTCACTACCTTTCCTATTTAGTATCAGACTACAGGCAGGATATAAGATCAAATGCAATTATGAGTCTTTAGAGTTAGCAGCTGGACATGGCAGAAAACATTAGTAAGCTCTCTTGCCCTTAGAAGACCACCATGTGGAAAAAAATCAATCATTATAAAGTTTTGGATGGTTTCCCAGATATACTGCACAAATTGATAAACACTTAAAAATTTTTCAGCCAAAAGAGGACAGGTGTCAGAGGAAAGAGGAGACTTATTGAAGCACTTATACCCTACTTTACAGCAGTGCATCATCACAGCAGTGGCTGACCTAAAACCATTGCACTGCTCAGTGTCTATCATTATTTATAAATTCATCAATTCTAAGGCCAGAAGCAGCCTCTGCAAATGCAAAGTCTTACTTCCTATTGAAAACAGGACATAGGGTGCCCAGGATGCAGTATGACCTGTTCAATAAACCCAGCTATAGACAACCTTTTCAACTTTTTCCTGTATGGAAAACATCCACAGCTTTCTTTTGATGTGCATTTGTCTCATTTTAACATCTTGCCCTTAGATCATATCAATAATTTTTAGTTTCAAACTTCTGCTTCCCATGTAAATGCTTTAGCTTACAAACCTTTGATTCTTTGAACCTTAATAATTAGTTACTTGATAAATTTAACTAGAAAAGAGATTAAGCTGCTAGAGTTATGTAGTGTAGGGTTTATTTCCCATTAGGATAATCCCAAGGATTATAATAGAACCTCTGTAAATGACTTGCATGTCTGTAGCAGCAGATGTGAACACATTACTGCTCTGAAGTAGTAATATTCAAAGGTGACACAACTTCCTTCCTTCTGTACAAATACTGAGAGCAATAACATCACAGCTCATGCTCATCTGAGCTTTGGCTCCTTGGAATTTAAAAGTTTTCCTGCTTTATTGGAAATATTCTTTCATGCTAGGCCTATGACTTTAGGCTTAGGCATATGTAAATTCAGCTGTTTGTTTGCATCTAACTTGTCAGACAGTCCTGATCAACTTGCATCAAAGATTTTTCTTTTTATTATTCACTACACTCTCAACATTTTTCATCTGCATCTCTATCAGTACCACTGTGTATTTTCTTCTAAGCATTGTAAAGGAATATTAAATATAATAGAACCAAATACTGATGCCGATGGCACTTACAGACAAACATCTGAGGAATGATTCTTCATTTACAGTAATATTTTAAGACCTTTCACTTGCCCAGGTTTTAATCACTTCAGTATGTGCCATATTGATTTTATTTCTTAATCAACATGTCATGTGCTACCAAATGAAATCCCTTGTAGAGGACTAAGTGTGCTCCATCAGTTTTATTACCTTTATAAACAAAACAGGATTGCAGCATTATCTGTTTCATTATTCTGCCTGAGATCATTATCAGGCTGACAAGTCTATAATTATACTTTTTTCTTGTTTACATTGGAACAGAATAGGACCTCCTATTTACATCTGGGACTACCAAAATGCTTTGAGTGTTGAAAATTTGCACTGAAAATCAAGCCTAACAGTTCAAGGATAACATCAGACAGCTCTGTTAAAAGCCTTGGATGAAGATTACCTGGATTTGCTTATTTAAAATGTTTGGTTTTATTAGTCCTGGTTTAACATATACCTTTGTTTTTCGAACTGAAGTATTTTTACCCTTATGCCATACTTGATTCACCAGCTGCAATACTGATATGGGGCTGCATGGTATTGCAACATCTTCCTTATGACAAGACAGAGGATATGTCCCAGATGTGGTCCTGAAGGGCAAATGCCCCTTCTCATAGCCACCTCTGTGCTCTGATATGCCATATTATCTGGCTTTTTTGTAAAGTAGGAGCTGTAGTATTTTATTTAATAAATATTTTCCCTCTGCTATGTTATTATTGAAATGTTCCTATTAAGATCTGGCTTTATACCAGTGCTAGACCAGAATACCCTTGTCATTATCTACATCAAAACGTCCTTCGTGTTTACTGACATTTCTCAGTACCTTTTTGTTCATCAGCTTCTCCTATTATTGCTCTGTATCTCATAGTTTTCTTTGTAATCTATGGTTGGAGCTGACCAAATCTATTTTTTAAATACAGCTTTGAAAGACAGTCATAAGAGAGGTATGCTTCCAAAGGTATGTTTAGTATAGAGCAATATAAAACTCAACAGAAAATATCATATTGGCTGAGACAGTAACTGTTTTTTCTCACTAAAATAACTACTCTGTCTATGCCTGCATTAGACATGGGTAGTGACTTAATAAAATGTCAACGATATGTAAACCATTATTTTTTCTTTAAAATGTCAGGCAATATACCAGCACAACACTTAGAATATTTTTCACTTTTAAATGTTAATATTTGCAATGAAAAGTTTCAATTTTGCCTTCTAAAAATTATATTCATATGGGAATTAAAAAAAAAAAAGTTTAAAAGTCAAAATATGGTCAAAATCTTTCAATTATGTTGAAAAAGAAACTCTGAATAAACTGAAATTCATATTCAGAATTTTGTGGCATTGTATTTCACCCAAAATACTCATATATACACTCACACAAACAGGATCAAGCATATAATCATTGAGAAAAATTAGTCTTGAATCCTGACCTTTCAACTGACTTGAGGATTTGGATTCTTGTGGCTCATTTCTCAATAAGGTGAAATCTGTAGAAACAGAAAAAACTCTCAACAGAGAACTTGCTACAGAATTAAAACAGTCATTTGCAATCTTAAAACTCTATTATCTACTCATTTGTTGATTAAAAATTCATCCTCATTTCTGTAGTAATTGCCTTCAAACTCTCTTCCTTAATAAAATACAATTCTTTGTACAATTCTCTATCAGTTCTGTTTGCCAAAGGCCCTGAAGCATCTCAGGGAAGTTTCTTCAAACAGAGCTTTAAAACTTCATGATTACATAGATATTGTAAAATAATCTAACTTATCCAATATTAATATTTATTTTGTGCAGTTTGTAGTCTTTTTGTCTCCTTTTCTCTGAATACCCACTGTGAACCACACATGAAACTGGATGTTGTTTACACTGTAACCTGACTATCAGCCAGATCTGCACCCATTTTATGTAAGCACAAATTTTGCTCCATATTCCAGTGTCGTAGATTAACATAGCTTGGTTTTTGGTGAAAGAGAAAATCCATCAGTTACCAAAGTGATTCTCTGTGAGGACTGCTAACAGCTTCCTCCAGACCCAAAAGGACCAATCAGCTGGCTACTTTTGAATATTGACACCCTGTTAAACCACTTAAGAAAGCTGAACACACCTCTGTGAAATCACATTTAAAAACGAACAAACCCCAGGAAAAACTCTCTTGCTTCTGGCCTTTGAGCAGGTAACTGATGCTGGCCGGGCCAGGCCCCGCTCCGCTGTGCGGCCCAACCAGCTCAGCCCGCGGCGTGGCTTGGCTGAGATTCTGCTGCTGCCACTGAGTTCCAACCACGGCCAGCAGGCCGGGCCAGCTCCAGCTCGGCTTCAGGTGCAGCAGAGCCAGGCTCCGCTCCGGCCGCAAGCCGCCGAGCCATCCTGCCAGCACCACGGAAAAGTCATGGGGCTAAAAACAGAGGCAGCCCTGCAGCCCATGAAGAAAGCAGCCCCACAGCTGGAATTGAACGCGGCAGGGGCCAGAAAACAGCCATGCAGCCACAGCGGCCACCGACCGGCAGAGATCACACGCCCATCCGCAGGCCTGGGTGAGATATTAACTCTTTTAGTGCACAGATGAAACTTGCAGGCATCAATCCTCTCTCCAGTGAGAGAAAAGGAAAGAGTGAAGACACGTAAAGAAAGCAACATAGAGACACCGAGGTCGGGGAAGGAGTAAAATCCCAGATGGAAGGAGAATGAGGAGATGCCTTAGTTTTGGGCTGAAATTCTCTTGCAAGGCTATGACAAAGATGTAATTGATACATCAGACTGTTTTTCCCTGTAACTCATGGAATGCACTGGGGGGATGTAGCATTCTAACCACAGCCATGAGCAGATGCACCAGTGTTGAAGCAAGCAGATGTTGAACTAGCTGTGATCCAATGAGAAGCTTGAACAGAGAGACATGAGAAACCTTGCCCCAGGGATGGAAGACAAAAACCTCTGTTCCCAGAGATAAAAGAAGAGAACATTTGTTTCTATTTTAGAACATTAAAATTGCACCTCAATAAGGTGAAATGACCCATGGTAGTAGTTGTGGGAAAACTACCAAACTGTGAGAGGGACTTCAAGATTCCAGATTTATAGGCGGCTGCTATTCATGAAAATTAAAATCACAAGAGAACTGTTTCTTGTGGAAAAGTCTCCATGGCATGGCAGGAGAGACTCCTCTCCCTAAGTGAACTGAAGATTATTTTAGAAGAGGCTGAAAATACCAAATTTTGTCTCTGGGAAAGGAAAGAAGAGTTGGGGGGAGGAGAAGTGCTCTGAAGGTTTATTCTGATTTTTATTTATTTTTCTTTTAGTTCTGTTAATGAAGTTTTTCTTTATGCTCTTTAAAGTTTTAGGCCTGCTTTTGCCCTTCTCCTAATCCTTACGTCACAGCAAAAAATGAGTAAATAATTCTAGTGAGTGCACTGTCATTGGGCCAGCGCTCAACCCGCCTCATTGATTGATGCTTTGTCCAGGAAATTGAATTAGAGAACCAAAACCACTACACTCCATTGGTGCTTCTGCCTGGTTGAACTGAAAACCCTACACCCGATATGCCAAGATCACAGGGTTTGGTGGTGGTGGTGGAGGACAGGGAAAAGGCAGAATTGTGGCCTGTTGTTGCACTACTTTTCTTATGCACTCAGGAGGGGCAACTTTATTTTTGCTGTTGCTCAAACATCCTACACCTCTCCAGCTTTGAACTGATGTCCAATGTATTTGATTTATAATAGGGAACAATGTTCATTTTTCAGGTCACCTAGGAACAGATGTGGCAGGGCACAGTTGAGTGAAAAAAAAAATAGCACAGGGCTCCCTTCAAGTGGCTAAGGAGGCTATATATGAAATCACAACGACAAGTCTGTGTTTTGCTCATGAGAACCTAACACTGCAGTGAAGGTCAGTGTAACCCTGAAATGCACGGCTAAGGCAGCACTGCCAACAATAATCCTGAAATCCCAAAGCTGATATTCTTCATTTATGGTGTACTTATTGGCAAAAATAAGAGTAGAAATCTTGAACTCAACTACAACTCAAAATACATTTCTCACTATGACCACACCATGTCTGGCCTGCTGGAAAGCAGCTCTGCAGAGAAGGACTTGGGAGTCCTGGGGGACAACAAACTGTCCATGAGCCCACCGTGTGTCCTTGTCGCCAAGAAGGCCAATGGTGTCCTGGGGTGCATTTGGAAGAGCAATGCCAGCAGGTCTAGGGTGGTGATCCTGCCCTTCTGCTCGGCCCTGGTGATGCCACATCTGGAGTGCTGTGTCCAGTTCTGGCCTCTCCAGATGAGGATGGAGCTCCTGAAGTGGGTCCAATGAAGGGCAACAAAGATGATTAAAGGCCTGAAGCATCTCTCTTACCAGGAGAGGGTGAGGGAGTGGGGCCTCTTCGGCCTCAAGAAGAGATGACTGAGAGAGGACCTCATCAATGTCTGTAAGTATCTGAAGGGACGGTGCCAAGGGGATGAAACAAGGCTCTCCCTGGTGGTGCCAAGCAATAGGACAAGAGGCAATGGGCAGAAGCTGATGCACAGGAAGTTCCACTTGAATAGGAGGAGAAGATTCTTTACTGTGCAGGTGACTGAGCACTGGATCAGATTGCCTGGAGAGGCTGTGGAGTCTCCCACACAGGTGTGAGCCCATGGCTCACCCTGCCACCCCTGGTATAGTACTATATCTGCATGTAAGTTCACACAGCAGCAAACACCACTGAAATGCTGCAGAGCTCCCCCCATGCATTCCAAACAGTTGCTGTAGGACCAGATTGTTGCTTTTCACACAGCTCTGAGTAAATAAAGTCATCCCTGCACCTTCCCCCACATTACATGGTAACAAACAGCTCTGTGAGAAGCTGCCCCTCTGAGCAGCATTGTTCCCACTTTTTTGAGCTGCATCCATGCCACCATGCTCACCCACCAACCCCAGGAGAGTGGGAAGTGATTCATCTCAGTGTTGAAGAATTGTAGAAAACTCTTCTCTGCTTTGCTGCCAGTGTTCAAAGGCCCTCATAACTCCAGCAAAGAAATTATGAAGGAGGAATTAGTGAAACCAGGTTATATGCAAGCCCTGCTTCTACCTGTTCATTCTTGCTCAAGGACAATTCTATGTCTGCCTTCAGGGCTGTGATGTACTGCATTGAAGTAACATATATACCTGTATATACCAATGTATACCTAACCTTTTTTTTTAATTTAATTAATTGGCTGACTATACTTCTCTTACAGAATATAAGAAAATAATCTGTGCAAATATGTAAGTAACATTTACTGAGGAATCAGTAATGGTAAATGCAACTCAAGCAGTGCAGACATCACAATCAATTATCACAATCAGTATGATAAATGTAACAGTGCAAGGTAACAACAGAGAAATGAACAGTAGCTTTTGCAAAATTTTAATAGAATATAAAGGTTCCCAAAATTTTATTCAAATCTCTATTAGATATTTATGTTTTGGAATAGCATTTAAAAAGAAATTAAAGGCATATTTTGCATTCCCAGCTTGTAATCACCTACTTATCATAAAAGTAGAGAGAATTACATTTTAAATGTGGTATACCAATGTGTTGCAAAATTATTTTCTGAATCCTTTATTAAAAATATATATTTAAATAAATAAAAATAGTATATATAGTATAGTTTAGTATATATACATTATACCTGCATACAGGCACATTTACTGATTTATGTTATGTCATAGATAAAACTTCTTTAACCTAAAGAAGCAAATAGAAGAAAATCTCAAAAGTGTGGAAAGCACAAAATTACTTCCTTATCTGAAATTAGAAAGTGAGTTGATACTGGCAGCTATCTTTGAAAGTATTACTCTTGGCAAGTTATTTTATCTATTTGTTTTCTTTGTGACAGGAGATAAAAAACAGTAAATCATCATCCATAGTTCAGTTGCAATCTGCTACTGATAAGTCTTTACACGTCTTTATTTCTTGTAACTCATTCAGAGCATTTTAAAACTTGTATCTTTCAAACAAATAATTTTTTTTACTTGGGGTTTAGTGTATTGGGGTTTTTTTCCCCAAGGTATTTCCTCTATGTATTTCTGAACAGAAATACAATATTAATGTTTAAGTGAAAAAAACCTTTCTCTCCCCTTATCATTATTTTTGCCATTTTGAAAAAAAAAATGCAAACCAAAAAACCCAACAGAATAACTCTACTTTTTGAGAAAAAATGAGTATGTTAAAATTCAAATTATTCACTGGAAATATACTCAGTGAATAACAGTCTACCTTTCTTCCCTGAAGTAATTGGTTTTGACTGCGTAGGGTTATTTGTACTTGAAAATTTCATAGCAGGCAAAGTCTTTTAAAAACATTACTTACAGTTGTATACGAAAAGAAAATTTGCAGCAACAGAAATACATTCAAAATGATTTTTCTGAAAGTCACTATTTTAAGGAACTAAAATCTGGGTCTAGCATGAGTTATCTGTAGAGGAATTATTCTGTGACTCCCACCATCCTTCCTTTCAGTATACATTCCCATACCCTTTTTCATTATGAGCACTATATTTTCATGTAGTTGTCAGTATAATTTGGAAACCTTGAAATATAACCATATTTATATGTCACACATGTACCTAACTACCAAAACCATTAATGACTAATGCCATGCATCTCCCTCATTAACTGCTACCCTAAGATGTCTGACAGAAAAGTTGAATGGGAGAACAGATGCAATCACAAATTTCTCTTAATTCTTCCCCAAAAATCCAGAAGTCACCTTGTGGCTAATCACATCATTTTGAAATAGAAATCTGAGGTTTTGTTACTGAAAGTGTTTTGAAAGAAGTTTGCTGCAAAATGAGGAAAGAAATAGCCCTCTCTCCACCTCAGGATGGAAAGCAGAAATAATGAACTTAAAAGAGAATAATGGAAGGAAGCAATAGTTTCCCCTTATGCATTCTTTCCTTCTTCCATGCGTCCTTCACAACTAGACCCAACATTTCACCCAGCTACCTTATTCATCATCTGACTCTATCACTCCAGAATTTCACCCTTTCTTTTCACCCCTTTATTTCACATTTGATCTGCCTTATCCATTAGAAATCTTACCATGCTAGCACTACTTTTTCAGAATGGAAAAAACCTTTTTGTGTTTATCCCATCAGAGATCACATTCAATCTGCTAAAAATCTGAATCTCTTCTGGCTTAGAGAGAGAGAGAATTAGAACCAAAGATCCTTCTTTTTATGGCTCTGTTTTTCTCCACATCCTTAAAACATTGCTTTCCTCCTACTCAACAGTTTAAAGTATCCCTCTACATTTGTTTGGGAACGTGGGCATGTGCAATTGTGGAAATGACATTTTATTACTACCATGGTGTATTTTTCATTAACCTTTCACCTTTGAGAAAAGGTCTTCTTTCCACCTCAAAAACAGTTTAAGAGATACAGGTCATAGACTCATAGGTACCAAAAAAAGGAATGAAAGGTAGAATGGACTTAAGTGTCTTCAGTGTCTTTGGAGAAGTTTCAGTGTTGTCTTCAATCACCACCTGAAGGATTTGGTCACCTGCTGGTGGGACAGGAATGTTTCAGGCTGAAACTCTTGAACATTTCAGTCTGTACATTTAAATATCCAGTGGGACAGGATCATCTCATTGTAACTTGGTATTAAGCCTGGAGTAGATTCAGCAGTGGGGTCCATGAGCACACCGGCTACTGACTCCAACTCCAACTGTGTTACCCTTTACCCTATACTAATTAGAGTTTTCTTTTGAGAACATTGTATGAAGACAAAGAAATTAAAATCCATGCATGACACAGGCTCAAGGAGCTAATTTGTTGAACAAAAGTGAGCTGGCACCCCCACCCCCTCTGCTGCTCATGTTTGTCATGCTATTTAAATTGGATAACTATGCTGTACAAATGCTGCCAAATCAGGTTCCCCACCTGGCAAAACATGGAGGGAGAAAGCTGCTGTAAGTAACATGGTTCTGGTCAGTGAGAGACAGATAAGTCCAGTGCTGTCAAAACTAAGGCAGATTTTTTGTCCATCCTCTATAGGCAGCCATTTGTGTGGGGCATTTGAGGATTACAATTTTCAGGTCTGGTATTTTGAATTATAATTTGCTTGAGTTCAAGCATCTAATACTTCTGTGTCTCTACTTCGTCTCAACCAAGCTGTCAGGCTATTCCAGCCTCCTCAGTGCATTGATGTTGCCAACATTTTTTCCTGCTTCTTCATAATTCTATTAACTGTCTGTAAAAAATTGAGGTTTGGAACATGAAAAAATTAAAAAATCATCCTTATTTCTCTGAGGGTAGGACATTACACCACAAGCCAGCAGTGAAGATGAAAAAGAAAGCAGGGTGTCTGGTTAGAAACAAGTAGTTTGCAGAATTGCAGTACTGTACCTTGCCAGACTCCATTCCTAACACCAGAGGGAGCTGAGCAAAGGTATAAATTCTGAAATCCCTCTCCTTGAGAAGCCCAGATTCTGCTGGCCCCTGAGTCTAATACTTCCATCCATATGGATTCAGAACAGAAAGAAAAAAAAAATAATTACAAATATTGCCATAAGGAGACTATCCATTTCCTCCTGTTTGAGTAAAAAATAACTTCACAATGTTTGCCCAAAAGTTTTCTTCCTTTCTATCATCTTAGTGAGAACTTTATCAAACTCCTTTTTTTTGGACATAGCATCCATTTTTAAAAACTAAAGCTTTCATACGTCTGCTTCTTGGGTGGTATTGGTAGTCTGAAACATATTTATTTCATACACAGTTATATTTTGCCCAATCTTAATTTCTGCTTTTATAATAAATGTTTCTTTTTGCTTCTTCAACTTTTCGGTTTTGTTATATGGATATCTTTATAGGTTTAATATCATAATCTTATTTATCAACCAAGATCTTACCTCTTCCGCAGTAAATAGTGTTTGGCTTTTTGGTTTTGTTTGGTTGATTTGGTTTATCTTTCATTTTTATATTTTCCTCACAGTTTTAAACATATACTGTAATACAAAAAACTGTATGACCAGTATTCAAATGCCTTGAACTAAAAATGTCTTAAAATATTTTTTAAAAACCCCCAAACTACCACATTGTCTTTAGTTTTGCTATAATTCTTAAAGAAAAACAAAGGATCTGCTGATCTATCAAGCTTGCATATACACAATAATGTAATTATTTCAGTGCTCGTCATCAGCATAAATGATGACATGGGGTATCTCTACCAGCAGATGAAAATCCTCAACCCTTTCCAGGCACCCAATTGCAAAAAATGTAGAGACTCCCACTGTATTCAGAACAAGTTCAACACATGTAGTTTGAGCCAGTAGTTGGGTACTAGCCTATAAACTGAACTTTAACATCCAATAGTTCCATTTCGGTTTTTTTTATTATTTATTCAAAACACTCTTTTTTATTTTTCAATGTTTTCTATTGACCTGAGCACTCTGTTATTGTTCATGATGGTAACCTGTTGGATGGAGGATGCTCCATTCTTGGCTTCACTTGCAATGACTGTGCTGCAACAACTTTCCTTAAACATTTACCTTTTATTTTCTACAATGACATTTATGTACATCACACCTCTTTTGGTGCCCAGGAGTCCAATTAATTTTAAAAATTACATTTTCATCTGCATTCATCTGTTGCTGATCATTTCTGTGCAATAAGTTCAGGTCTATATGAAACACCACCTACTTGATTTTAAGCAAGCTAAGCCTGAAGTTATAATTACTGATGTGTATGCTGTGTTTCTGAATGTGAAAATGGTCATCATCCATTTGCACATGCAATTATCCATTCTGCATATACCATCTGCAGGTGAAGGTTTCAGAGGCCACAGTGGTCATTTCACATGCAAATTAGATGTTGACTACACTTGCACGTTTTACGTGCAATTACTCACTTAAAACACCTAAAAATCAAGAGCTAAAATTGCTTTTTACAATAAAGGCAATGATAAAATTGATCAGCCTGACGAAGTTCTAATAAAGATGTAACAGTGTGAAATCTTGTGTCATATTATCATTGTGTTTAAGAGTTATGCCAAAGCAGCTGCTGGACAAGTGACTAATGCAAAACTTTGTAGCAAATCTGCGGGTGGATTAAGGCATTTGAAGAAATAGTAGCTGATAAATGGAAGGCTTTGATGCAAAGTTTGGCTTTGTGAAAGAAGGTGAGGTTCCATCATGAAAAATGCAAAATGAAAATGTAGGTTCAGTTTTAGGGGAGGGAGATGTAACCTGTTGCTGAGTTGTAGAGGAGCAAATCTTATAGTGTTAAATCCATTGCAGAAGATGTTGATCAGCTAGTCTTGAACATGTGGCTATTAGGCCACTGACATTTCACTGTTCAAGCTGCCTATATGTTGAGTTTAAGTCTCACACATATATCAATGACATTGATGCTAAAATCCATCAGTGACTGAGATGAAATAAAGGTTTTTATCCTCACTCAGAAGAATTAGTTAAATTTCTATTCAGAAAATAATGTCTTCATCAGGACTTGCAAAAACAGCAACTGTGAAAAGAAAGGATTAACAGAGATGCCCTTGTGCTTTACTGAAGGAATGGGAGTTTCTCCTAGATGAAACCAGTGAAGAACTTAACTTCTTTCATTAAAATCCAAGGCGAATTTGAAATTTGTTTTGTTCCATTCATTTGAAACACTCTCATCAAACTGTTATCCCATTTGTGTGAGAATTCCTGTCTTACAGATAAGTCTCTTGTAAAACATTTCATATTGAGCATTTTTTATTTCAGTCAAACTATACTACACATTTCAACATCCTCTTTTCCATAATAATAGTCACTGACTTTCCAGAACTTCATGATTCTTCTTTTGTTAAAGGACAATATGGTGCATGTTCTTGCTAACACCAAATTTATCCTTGTCAGAGTGTTTTAATTTTTTCTGTGGCAAAAGAAATCAAATTTTTTCTGTGGTCACAGATAGCCTCCGAGCTACCCAGCAAGCTTCACTAGCACAGACATAACCTAAGCAGATGGGTCTCCTGAAAATTGAATTATGTTCCTCAGTTATTGAGTAGCTGTGCTTTTACAGCAGTCTAAGGTCATGAGGGAGACAAGGTTTATAAGGAGAAGCAGTATTTTCTATCAAAAGGATTAATGAAATGTTGTAGAAAATTGATACATTTGGGGTTCAGAACACCTTAAAATAAGCATCTTTGAATGACTGGTTTTAAAAAAAGAAAAAGATAGAAAGCTGTGGGAGAATGGATTGTAAGAGAATAGAGATGATGCCACAGGCAACCTCGCCCCTGATGAGTTGCAGCTGGGCTAATTACCTAAGAGTGGAAGCAGCCTTGCCCTTAACAGGTTTCAGCTATGACCAGTAAGAATGGGTGTTAAAAGAGAATGGGTTGGTCAATCAGGGAGGAGTTGGCTGGTCATGGAAGAAGAAGAGAGAGAGTGAGTCAGTGTTGCACCGTATTGCCTGTGGGAAATTCACAGAGAAAAGGTATGAGAGTTTTACTGTAGGATGATAAAGGGCTGATGCTTGCTACCATCTCAACTGTCAGATATTTGAGTCCACCATCAGTTATTTGGGTCCACCATCAGAAAACTATAAAAATAACAATTCTTAAGAAGAAATATTTTTTTTTAAAAAAAGATAAATAATCTATTTATAGTCTGTTCTTGTATATTCTCCTCTCTTACACACTCATTTTTGTGATGTATTGGAACCGGTGTTTAGTTTGTCAAGAAATACGACTACAAAAAAGAGGTATGGAACTAGATCTGTCCAGGTCACCAGATCCAGTCATCATTCTGTCAGGTAAATTTTTTCTTAAATGTATTCTGCTTAAAACTGATTATGGTCCTTGCTTCCCCTTTTCCAGTCATGAAAGTGTGGTTTAAAAATGCACTGCCCGAAATCTCAGAAGCTTGCTCCTAAATTCTACCTCAAACTGATTGATGGGTCATTTGTCTTGTGGCAGCACAGCTGAAAAAGCTTTTAACTTTCCCAAGTTTGTGATTAAACTTTTAATGTACTTGTCCAGAGTAATCATATCTGGTAGGATTTTGCTCACCTAAACAATCCAGATTTTCATATTTGTCTTCTTGGAAGAAATAAATTAATTTCCCTGATTGTCTCACAGCCTGTGTTGGCTGTACTTTAATATAACCTTTGTTAAACGTGGGGACCAGAACTGGGTATGCTACTCCTGCCTCTACTGGCATATTATCTATCTGCCCTGAATCACTGCATCTTTCAACTTTGGTTGTCTTTTTTTTTTTCCTGACCACATCACATCAATGACTCACAGTCATCTTGTGATTACTAATGCACTCAATATATTATACATTTGTCATGTGTTGTTTGTTCATTCTGTTCATTCTCTGAGTCTTTTCCCAGGAGGAGAAGCATGTCCAGAGACGTGTCAGTCTTTAGTAGCACTTTTTTTTTCCCCCCTTAGCTCTGTGGTATATGTCACTGCATATTTTTTAATTGCTGTCTTAATTTTTCCATTTGAATGAAAGGGTGAGGGCATTGGTGATTGTTAATAGTCCCTGAGCAGCTAAATCCAATGTCTCAGACCAACCACACAGATTTTTGTCCTTCACATAGAAAAATTTTGTCCCTAAAGTGTTGAAGATGCACACTTATTGACCATGGTCTTATCCTGATATTCTGTGATAGATATTTAGGTAATTTGGCAACAAAATAACTTTTCACCAAAATCTTGAAAATTAGACAGAGATCTAGCATGAAATAAATACTGTTACAGCCTACATGACAGCTATGAGCTGCTCACAGAAGTCTTCAATAGTACAGAAAATAATCTGCAGTATTTCATGCCTTGTACCCCAATGCATCTATACTTCCTTGATACTCTCAAGAGGAGAGGAGTGCATAACAAACTACAGTTAAATAGTTCTGAAACATTCTGAGGCCGTCTTCAGTCTCTTCAGTGAGAGCTGATGTAGTTGGTCATGCTTAGAGAGGTAGATCATTGATTTTAGCATGAGTGAGGGATGCAGAAAGAGGCCCTTGTTATCCACAGAGAAGAAAGGCAGACAGAAGAGACAAATGCTCTGAGCTCCTGTAAGTTTTACTGAGAAGGAAAAGAAAAATATTAGTTTCACTTTTTTTTTTTTTAAAAACCTCTCTTTTTAAGGAACGTAAGAGCAATTAAGATTTTCAAGTTATCAATTCTGGGAACATGAACTTTGACATTGGTAATGAGGCTATCTATGCACAGAATTCTTAATATATTTTTATCCAATGATTTTTAATTTGTTTCTTGGCAGAAAGAAGGGATTCACTCAAAACCTCAAAACAAGTTAAAATATGCAAAAGAATAAAAAGTACAATGATATGCAAACCTGAGATGAGATTATTTTAAAAATGAGTGTGGGGGGGGAAAAAGAGCACTTTAAAATGCCTCGATGGGTTTATTTTAAATATTGAGTGAATTATGCAGTCTGTTTTCTTGTTTTGTTAATGAAGCATCAGGACCTAAAATATATTTAGTGTTTCATGAATATGCAACGAATTGCTAAATATTTGCAAAGAGCTTTGGCAGTGTGAACTTTCCTGAAAACTTACCAACCTGAACACTTAAAAATACTTCAAATCATCAAGAAGTCAAACACAGGAGCAGCTCAGCTGTTCTCTTTCCTCAAGAAAATTTCTAGTGGCTTTTGGTTTCTGGTCAGGGAATGCAGAAGAGAAGCCACTATGGATGAAATCTTGACCTCATTCAAATAATGTCTTGATCAAATAACAGATGGAGCTGTTCAAAGGTTCCCCATGTAGGCTAATAGAACAAAATTGGAGTAACTATTATAAGACACAGTTGCTTGTTTTGCAGCTGTCACCCAAAACAGGGCCTTTAGTGCACTTGGAGAGTTTGAAAACATTTTTCAGCTCTGTTAAACACCAATTTATTTATAAAAGACCAGTCATAAGTAGAACTAGACTAACTGCAAAACACTGTAAAATGGGAGCAGTTTTGCCAGATGGAAAATAGAAAGAAAAAGAAATCGGCTTGGAGCTCTCACTTTACTCGGAATTATGACCATAGAATCAAATAATGGCTTGAGTTGGACAGGACCTTAAATATCATCTAGTTCCAACTCCACTGCCATGGGCAGGGAACCTTCTACCAGAACAGGTTGCTCAGAGCCCTGTCCAGCCTGGGCTTGAACATTTCCAGGGATGGGGCAGCTACAGCTTTGCTGCAATCTGTTCCCATGGCTCACCACTATAAAAGTAAAGAAATTTTTCTTACTATCTAATCTAAATCTACCCTCTTTCTGTTTAAAGTAATTACAACTTTTACCTGTCACTGATTTCACTTGGAAAAAGTCCCCCTCCAGCTTTTTTGTAGGGTCAGGTGGTATAACTCAAATTTCATGAATCTGTCTTCATAGGAAAGGTGCTCCAGCCATCAGAACTTCAGATTTTTAAAAAAAGTCAACCCAGGTAGCTGCTTTTTGCCAAATCACTGGTTCAGCTCAATGCAGCATCCTATCTTCCCTTGGCATGCCTTTTACAGCTGCAGTCTGCTTGGAGCTCTAGGCTTTGTGGTTTTCTGAACCCTAACCCTAGGCGGAGTAGTGAAAGCTGCATGGGTGTGAGGCTGGTGCTAAGCAAAAAAGTGTGGAGGGAGCCATGTTGTGGCAGTCCTTTGTTCCTTTTGGCTTGCCTTTCATATTTGCAGTGGTCCTGGAGCTCTGGGCTTTGTGGGTTTTTTTGAACTCTTACCTTATTTTTAACCCTAACCCTAGTCCGAGCAGTAAAAGCTGCATGGGGGTGATGCTGGTGCCAAACAGAAAGGTGTTTTCTCACTTCCTTTCAAAAATGGTCAGAAAACTATCTGGCCTCACCCTCTCTCATTAGTAAAACTGTAATGAAATACGTTCAACAGTATGTGTTTTTAAATCATGCAACTATATTTCATTCCTACTGCCTGTAGCAGGGTTTTAAATAGGGCTCTGAGTTATATCAGGGCTCAGTGTGGCTGCTCTCCTGGAAAGAAACAGGCATAGCTGCATTAGGTGTGCTTCTGCTGCTCAAATGTGCAGGCTGCCTTTTTATTCCACACTCCTCGCAGTAGCTGTTCTTGCTGAAATCATAGGCTGCAAACTGCAAGAGCTAAAAGGCAGATATTCCTCCTTCTTAGTTATGCTGTTGGAAGGGTGGCACCACTGTTTAAGGAGAGCTGGAGTGGGGAATAATAATCTTATCATCCATCCCAACCAAATTCCTCTGGGCAGTGTGGCAGTGCTGGAGATGTGATGCCACACAGGATAGTGGGATTGCTTAAATGACTTGGTTACAATTAGAAAGCTGCCAAAATAAGCTGCTCAAATGGCTTCAGACTGTGCACTACAGATCCAAGACCAGTGTCCACCATTAGAGAAAAAGTAGCATATATGCTTTCTTTTTCTTGTGCTGATGTCAAGTGCTTCATCTTACTTGGGAGATCTCAGGGTTTTTGCTCTTGTGGCTGAGGAAAAATAAAAAAAATTGCATGGCTTCCTGCAAATTTCTAATTTAATTTTTCTTTTCTTTTCAGATTTTAATATTCTCTGGGTTAGCAAGTGTGAAGATATTAGGAGTAAACAAAAAAGTTGGAGGCAGCAAGTCTAGGTCCAAATCTGTTAAAACATACACTTGTCATTTCTGTCGTTCAAAATTAAAAAGGACATGCAACTTAAGACAAGAAGACAGGCTGAAGTCACGGGTACCTGCTCTACCACGAACCTAACTAGTATTTTCAAGCACATATTAAAAGTACAGAAATGAATCCCTATCAAGTCCACAGGATTAATGCAAAACCTGCTGAGTGTCACTGTTCACACCTGAACCTGATCTTTGGTAGCCCACTGAGGTTTGTGCTGCTAAATTAGAGCAGTTTTTACAGAAAATAGCAAACATACGGTGAAAAATGTGGCATACAGTGACTGGTAATTAACTAAAACTTTATTTATTCTCAAGTGTGCTGTGCTGACTCTAGAGCTGTCAGTCAGGCTTTTAGGGTACCTGCATTCAAGAAACTGCACAGTCTATAATCTAAGGATATTCTTTGATGTATAGAGAAAACACACAGAAAAAGTTGACTGGAAAAGTTAGAAAATTATGAGGATGGTATTGTAAGCTATGGTTGCAGCCTTTTGCAGGTTGTATTACATCTTATCAGACAAGCATAATTTCTAATAGCAAAAAATGTATTGCATGCAAATCCCCTTAGAAGATGAAAGACAGCTGGTTTCTCTTGCATTCAAAGGGGATTTCAGGTTGTTCCTGTTTGAGTTACTAAAAGTTAGGTTTCTTGACACACAGGAAATCCTGACAGAAGCCAATATTAAAGGTATTCAAGTGAAACTTTTAGTGCTTTCTTCTTCTGAACAGCCAGGGCAAATGGCTCTTTTTGTTTTTTCTGAGACTATTTTGATTGTATTTAGTGCCAGCTCAGGTCTCCTGAATTCAGACGATCCAGTGGAGGAGAAAATACCAAACACTTTTAGACTGAATGGATTACCAACATAGACCCTGATCCCTTAAAATGTTCAGTGACATTGATTCCTGTTTTAAATCACAGTAAGCTGTGATTGTTCAGTGTAATTGGCCCCAGGTGTCTGAGGCACAAGACTGCCCTTTTATATGAAGTATTTCCATCTTGTTAGCACTAGAGCAATGCTAGAAAGCTGTGTAATTCTGTAACAGCTTGATTCTATGTACAATGGGACAAAGAGATTGCTAAATATTAGGAACTTATAGACATTCAGGAATTGTGGTAGTGGCTTTGGAAAAGAATACATTTCAGACTGATGATATTTGCAGGGAGTATCTATTTTCAATCTTCTTTTCCTTAGGACAGTCTATCAGCATAAATTGCTGTGTCACAAGTTTCATCCAGTTTATGTGCTCATCATCTAGAGGAATCCAGGAAAGATTGTGCCTGCTGTCCCCAAAACTGTGAACGAGAAGGAGATATTAGACCTCTGTTTTCAATAGCGTGATACAAAATGTTTTTCAAATTCTGAAATGCCTAGGTAACTTTAAAATATTCTCATATATGAATCCATAAGCACTGTAAATTTTTCAACTAGCATTCCAAGTACAACAAACCACCATAATTTCCTCAGGTTAAGTAAGGTTTATTTGCAACTCTGAGGGCCAGTGGTTGACGGACGGAGTATCAAAGGATTTACTTGAGAAATAGCATTTGAATATATGCAGATTTCCCCAAATAATAGGAATAAAGACAGTCACTTTATCACAGGAATACTCCCTTCTTGTTTTCAGCTATGTCATAAATCTTTCTATGATACAGATGCTCATTAATCAGAAAAAAAACCCATAACCTCTATGAGCATAGCCACTCCCCCTTGAATAGCTGAGTTCAGATGTGATCAACAGTAAAATGAATGGTCTTCCTCTAGAAATGGTGATGCACTAAAATAGTCAATAGAAGTCAGGGTGGCATGATGATGGCATTCTTGTAAGGTGTTGTTTGTACCAATCACACCTGAGATTTAATTGCATCAGTTTAAAGATATGAGGAATCTCACTGTCACTAAGGATGAAAAACGTGGTAATCACTAGCTAACAACAGATCCACACCAGATGTCTGCTGTCATAGCACTGCAGCACTCATTGAGGCACACGTACAGTTGGAAAACCTTCCATTTGTTGTTCTAGGTCACTGTTTCTGATTATGCTCTCTCTTAAAACGTGCTTTGGGGTAAAGCAAGTGTTACAAGCAGTACAGCTGGACTGTGTTCTCCTTGGGCTAATCTGACCTGTGTCCTTAGTGTTGCTGCCAGGGTCATGCGATCCGGTCTCTGAGGCAGCTTGGTTTGTGACCAGCTGCCCAATGCTCTGCGCTCCGCTGTGCCAGACTGGCAGAGCTCCCACCTGGGATGAGATGCAATGCCTTAGGACTGGTAATTTTGGAAACTCCTTCTACACCAAAGTCAGATGTGGCTTCAGACTCTGAAGAGTATGATGATTTGCTGCAGGTTTTTTTACAGGTTCCTGGTGTCTCCTGGTGCCTTTCATCAACTTTCCCCTTGTCCTTTGACAACCGAGTCTGTGTGTTTCACTAGAAGGTAAAGTAGCACTTCCATAGGGCACCATCTACAGAAAAAATTATTCCTCCTTGTGGTGTGGTATATTATAGTAGTCAATTACATTGTAGCATTCAGGGACCATTAGGAAAGACGTATGTCCCTCTTATATCTAATTCAATGCTTTGATTTCCAAAAGGTGCCAAAACCCTGCTTCACACAGGGAAATTAAAAGAAATATGATCTGCAGGGGAAAAAGGAAAAAAAGTATAGAAAAGAAATTTAGGGGAAACAGAAAACCAAAAAAACAAGCTAAACGTGTAAAGGAAATTGTACATTAGGTTTTTTCACATAGTTTAAGCAGGGAAAATATACATAATGGATTTTTTTTTCATTAGAGGCATCTTATAAGAATGGCATGTATCAAACAAAGTAAGAAAAATACATGCAAACATGGCTAAAAATTAAAGTGCTAGACCTCAGTCTAGAATCAGTGAGGAACAATAATCCCGAATAATGGGCAAACATTGCACTTGGGTCTGAAGACGATATAGGGTATTTTGTCAAGCATAAAGAATACATCTTAAAAATGTGCAGATTAGTAGGATTTCTGTCCAAGAAGGAATAATTATCTGACAAGAGAAAGACAGGCCTGAGTGAAGTAATTATAACTATTTAATATTATCAATCAACAAAACCAATAAAAACGACTGCTTCCCAGCAGATGGCACTGAAGCTAATGAGTTCTAATTCACCTCGGGATCTTTCTCCAATCTTCATAAAAATTGGTAGCTTTTCATACTGGAAGGTTTCCTCATTCTCTTTCTAGAAGGTCTCTGTTGGAGATCTCAAGGAGTCAGAGAACAAAATAGGGGCCAACAGAAAAATTTCAAGTATCACAAAATGCTGCCATTAAAAACTGTCTGGCTAAAAAGAAGGAGCCTTTTTCTCTCATAAATACTGGGGAAGAAAATTGTACAACACTACAGAAACTTGGCTGTATCATCTTTGCTTCAGAAGTCATAGATCATGGTTTACTGCCTAAACCTCTAGTTAGTCCCTTCAATCTACTCTTCTTGAAAAGCTTTGCAATTCAGACCAATGTTCACCCTTTATATTTTAAAAATTATAGGCAAAATACTAACATGACAGCTGACAAAGTCCCATGAATGTGGTTAGTGTGAGATATATGGTGCAGCCCCGTGGAAGCACAGTGTGATAGATGGATGCTGTGCAGGCTTACCAGCCATCCTGATTTGTATGCAGCGATTCTGTCCTCATTCTGAGACTCCCACATTATGCCAGGGATTATGATTGTTCTGAGACTCCTGATCCCTAGGAGAGGCATGCAGAAAAATATCTAAAAGTGCTACAGTGAGGCAAAGTTGTAAAGGAACAGCTGGAGGGACCAGACATTGACAACAAAACAGGGAAAAGACAATCCCATAGGCCTTAGAGAGATAATTGAATGACATAATCTGTCCCTGGCATTCCTGATATTCTACCTTGTCTTTTTCCTTGTCTATTATTATGTCATTGCAAATAATAACCCTGTCTTTAATAATATAGAAAAGATACGTACTATGACTATTTTAAAGTTTTATAAATCATTCTACCTTCATCATTTTTCTACTGCATCCTTGAAAGTCTGCTAAAGAGTGAAAAAAACTGTTAGCTGACATGATCTGTTGTAAAGAAATCTTGATTTTTACTTTTTGGTTGTTTAAATTAAGTATTTGTTTTAAAAAGTTATCTATATGGCTGTCCCATTATATGAAAATATTTAAATTTTAAAATCAATTTACAAATTGCTCTTCTGTAGTCTATGCATTAGTTCATTAATAATGAATTTCCATGTGATGCTTCCATATTGCTTTTTTAATGGAAGAAATTTAGTAAGTTGCTCTCCTAATTGTGGCATATGTTCCAGTTTTTACAATAGACTTTCTTAAGATGAGCTTAAACACAATTAGCTCCCATCAATGTCACTTCCCCTGAAAATGTATATCTAACTGGTACAGCAGGACTGCTGCTTGTGCATTCACACAAGAAGCTGAAAGCAGTCCAGCAGAAAAATTGTGAATTTGGAAGGCTATGTTTATTGGAAATGAATGCAGTATTGTAGCTAAGCATACCTGCAAAGAATAATATTACAATCACAAAATAGGTCAGTGAAAAACATATCTTTTCAAGGTACTTTGATAGAGAAACAAAAATCTCAAAAGAGTACAGAATTAGTTTAATTAACAGAGGAGCCTAACATTCATATCTTTGTAAAAATTAGCTAAGGCTAACTTCAAGGAGAATACAGTTGCACAGATATATATATAATCTGACCAAAATTGTTGCTAAAAGTATTAAAATTGTAATCAGAGTTTCTCAAAAGCCAGGAAGTGATGGAAATAAGGTTTCCTGTAGAAACATATGTATATATTATTCAAAGTGTTTTCCTGAAGGAACCGGGCTCATGAGCCTCCTCTCCACAGGATCAAGGAGGGATTCAGATATACAGCACAGTGCAATCGAATGCTTAAAAGGAAAGATTAGGCCATTTCTACAGAAAGTTTTTCTCTTCTGTATGGTCACCTTGCACAGAGGGACAGAACCATGTAGCTGGCACCTCGGCAGCAGTTTGTTACATGGCAAGGAAATGTCTAGCAGTGTGATCAAAGAACTGCTCAGCTCCTGAAGGAGAGTGGTTTTGAACTATTCTCAACTCATCTTCTCTTTAGCTTATTTTTATTCCCCTATTGTGTTTCTTCTGTCTCTCCCTTTCCTGCTCCTTGTCTAATCTCCTCCTTTCACTTTTTATTAATCTGTTCTATCCTTTCTACCTTCCCCATGTCCAGTCAGTTAAACCTCTTTTCTAGAATTTTTTCTCGTTAGTCAGAGCTGATTGTAAACATCAGCTTGTAACATTGTAAACTGGGAACTCATTTGTAGAGTCTGGAGCCACAACACCCCTGAAAAGGCAGGAGCAACAACAGACACAAGAATATTCTTGTAATCAGGAATATCCTCCTAAACATCTGAATCCCCAGGATGGAGCACGCCTAGACATTTGAGGAGGCAGGGACAGGGCTATACCTCAGGAGGCAACTAAGAAGCAGAAACAAAAGCATCTTCAGAGGACAGAAAAAATGAGTTTTATCAAGTCATATATAATCAAGTTAATAATACTTCAAAAGCTTTATAGTTTATTCAAATTTGGAGAAGTTTTCATAACATCAGCAAAAAAAAAAATCTCTCATTCTTTTTACCTCAGAAATCAACCTGACAAATGTCAAGTTATTGCTCCATAGAACAGAGACCTAATGAGATACCTTTAAGAAGACTTTTAAAATGTGTGAAGTAATATTAATCCTGTCCTCTAGGTTATTTCAGCTAAAACTCCCCCAAATAAAGAAACATACAAACCAGCCCACATATAAAATGAACAGAAATATTTCAAAAATGTGATAATATTTTCAGCAACTGGAAGGAGTCAAGCTAGAAATTATTGGGAAACTTTTATCATTAGCAGATGTATTACCTTGATAATAGTGTTGAAGAGGGAAATGACCCATTACTAAAACACACAAAAATTACAAAAACTCTGTCTGTAATATCTGCTGGTCCTGCAGGAAATTGCCTAACCTGCACCTGTACAAGTAGCAAATAGCATTTTTTGTTAGCTAAGCTGTTTTTAAATTCTGATCGATAAAGACCTTTCTGCTGTTGATGGTAAATTGTCTATTACTCTGATGACTCTCAAGCTCTAGCACAAAAAAGTTTGCAATAGGGCCTTTTTATGATCCAAATTACAAAAAATTACAAATAATAAAATATCACTGTATCTTTAAATTGTGTACAATATTTGCCAACACCACTTCATTCTTTAGTAAGTGTCAGAAGGATTCAGAAGGATGATAATTTTTTTTTCTGCAGATTTTCTTCATAATAACAAAGTTATTAATGTAACTCACCACAAGAGAAATACACTGTTTCAACCAAACCACTGGAAGAGCCCAGCAGAGGTTGCTAACACATACTTTACGGGTTTGATTGGCTGTGGTTTCATAGCTCTGATCAATAAACTAATTGAGCTGTGTCAAATTGGTCTTCTGGGCTTTTACTCCTATTAGAAGTAATTCATACTCAATATTGGAGCAAACACATAGAGGAGACAGGCACAGTGATGACTCCTCTGTGAACAGCCGAGATGTACTGCACATCTTGTCTCTATTTTCCCCTCATAGCTCATTCTGTTAGGATAAATACAGTTTCCATGACCCTGAAGTTTCTTAAACTTTTACTTGATTGTAGTGAAACACTTTTTAACCCCACAACAGCTTCNCCTCATAGCTCATTCTGTTAGGATAAATACAGTTTCCATGACCCTGAAGTTTCTTAAACTTTTACTCTTTTTAACCCCACAACAGCTTTAAACATTCTGTTCTGCTCTGCTAGTGTTCATCACCTATTTTCCAGATCTGAGTCCTTCAGTGCCTTGCTAAGGCAGTGCCACATTTTTAAATTTCATTTATCGGGCCTTGCAATATCTTAGTCCTGTGTTGTTTCCACTGTATGTTATTTTTGCTATACTATGCATGTGAAATCCAAATGTGAGGATCAATAATCTTTGCATTTTGATTAAAAGCTCGAGAGGAGATAATCAGGTACATTACTTTTTTTTATTTATTTACTTATCTATTTTTCTGGTGACTTTCAATTGCATTGAGATATCTCTGAACTGCATTTTGAAGATTTTACAAGAGTCTCTGCTCCAGGACTACTGGGACCTTTCAGCTTCACTATTGACTTAATAATGTCTCCTGAGCTTTATTTCAAAACAAATTCCAGCAGGCATGCACAGATTGTCACCTGCCAGAAGCATTAAAAGTAAATGCAACCATGTCAGGGAAGGAATTCCTGTGTACAGTGCTGTACCTACAGTTAGTCCAGCATCTGTCTGGTCTAACAGGTCTTTTTTTATCCCACCTACAGATCCTTCTCATATTGCCACTTATAAATGCACAGGTAAGTTTCTCTGGAGATTTGCAGTCCTGAGTGTAGTAGTGAGGAGTTTCCTTGAGAACCATGTTTGCCAGAGGGGTCAGAATCTGGGTTTGCACTTCCCTTTCCTCTGGTCTTCTGCTGTTTTGCATTAGATGTACACAGAGATATTTTCATGCCAAAGAACCTTGTGCAGTAGTGCAGCAAAGAGGTATGGGCAGATCTTCCTTAAGTAATCAAAATAACATCAAGATGAAACTAAACTTTAGGAAGTGTTCCACTAGCACTTATTCTATTAACAGGAAAAGGTTTTGTCCTTCTAATCAGTTAAGGCTTTAAAAAAATTTGATTTTAATAATGACACTAAACTTTTTATGTTGTCATAATTAAATGATCTGTATGCTCTACTGCTGAAAGTTGTACAAACATTTGAGTATAATATCATGACTCTTTCTTAGAGATACAGATATTGAGGAAAGAAATTTTATTTGTTTGCAAAGTTCCCTAGGATTTGGTGGTTGAAAAAGGTATGAAATGTTGTGACTTTCCTGGCAGCAAGAACAGTTCTTCAAATTGTTTTCTTTGGGTTTTGGGAGATTTTTTGAGAAGGGAAACAATCTTTTGCACTTTGCACACTTAAGATATGAACTTTCTAGAAGTTCCTTTTAAGGCCAGAGGTAGGAGGTAAAACTACTTTTGTGACTACTTTTTTATTTCTCAACTGCACTTTTTTGGGGAGGTAAATGTAGCATTTAACAAATTCACCCTGACAGTTTTACTGTTCTTCCCACCCTTAGTGATTCCTCCACTAAAGAGTTAATGGGAGCTTTTGCCTGTCAGTACTACTACCTTTCCTATCAGCAAATAATAACCTTTAATCTGCTTTTAGAAGTGATTTAAGCCTGCACTAACTGAAACACTGACTACCTAGGAAGGTTGTGACGGGAAGACCCCTGAGTTATGCTCCAGCAGATGCACATTTACCATGAACAGAGGACATGGAGAAAATCAATCAGCTGTCATTACTTCTCTAGAAACATCCCATAATTCTTGCAAAGAACAGAGAGGCTGTCCCGCAATTGACCCAATTGATGGGAAAGAGTTCATAGGACATTTAACACAAAAAAAACCCTTACACTTGACCACCAAGGCATGTAAGCAGAAGTAAAGAGAATATGGAAACGATTTCCCGAGGAAAAGTTTAAACAGAATAAACTAAACCCTCTGGGTGGCTGTGCTACACTTATTGGTGTGTCAGCATCTTAGGAAGTATTTGCCAACACTTACCAGACTTTTCTCTTTGAGAAGCCAGCAGCAGCTGATTAAAATGACAGAAGACCAGCATCTTAAAGTCAAAGTAGCATGTAATTGCCAAAGAGGGTGTAAGATTTAGGAGCATATTAGCACAACAAAGAGACCCAATGCATCTTTTTCTGTATGAGCTCAGAGGGCCTATCTATTCCTCTAGTATGGTCCAGCCTGTTTTTGCCCCTGGACTGGGAGAGCTAAGATGCTTGATGGGGATAGCTAAGATTCAGTTGTGGATGTTTTGTTATCTATTAAAGACTCGAGTCAACTGATAACTAATGCATCAAAGAATTTTAAAGTAGTAAAATGTATATAGAATAATTCTTGGAAGAATAAAATAAAATTATGAGGAGAAAATAGATTGTTACATATTTTGTACTTAAAATTCATGTTTTGTTTTTCCGAAGAACATGTTATTGCAACATTAATTTATGTGGCAATGTCTCCCATAAGTTTAGGATTAGGACCAGTCTCCACTCTCAAGCTCAATAAATCTATAATGAAAACCAGTGTAATGCCCAAAGTATTAGTAAAGCCATACTTCTATCCCTTCTACATGCCTTCATTCTTTATTAATGCACAAAAACTTTTCCCCTACAAATTGGTAGAGGACCAATAATGAATAAATCATTCAAATAAGCCTTTTAGCGGAGCTGTATGTTAATGATAATCATCAATATCTGACATTCCCACAGGAAGAAAGTCAGTATTTAAAGTTATTTGCTTTGGGAAATATTTGGGCAACAGGCATTCTTGTTGCTTCAAAACGACAGCAGGGAGTCTGAAGCATACTGTTAACACCCTCTTGAGTAGATGTGACTACATTTTCAACCTATTGAAATTCCTGCTGTGTTGCTTTGTATTTAATCACAGTCTTTATTGGCATTTATTCATTGTAACTGTACTTTATTCATTTATTCACTTTAATGTTTATACAAAATTAAATATCTAAAACTGTGGCAACATCTTTTATGAGCAACAAATAAAAATTAATCCTGCTTGCATTACATGTGCACGTCTATTCAACAGATGCCCTGTTATTGTTTGATAGATGCCTGTGCCAGAAAAAGAGCTAGAAGCATATTCTGTTTAGTTTAGAAATAATTGGTTCTTAAAAGATTTTCAGTTTTCTATTTATCAGATACACGAACGTATGTTTATGCATACACTCATTTTGTAGTAAGACTGTCATTTGTACTTTCTACAGTAAGAATTCTGATTATTTGCCACAGTCAGAATTCTGATTAAAAGGAAGCATGACAGATCAGAGTCTTCACTGCTAAAAGTCACTCTATTTTCATTTTTCATAGATGAAGACTGGGGCCAGTATGGGCTGACTGAGAGTATGGCCAGTGTTTCTCATTATTACATAAAAAGAGGAAGTCCTTAATATTAAATTACTTTTGTTTTCATCATAATATATTTTTTCCATTTTTTGCCAGGAAATAAAACCAGAAAGGTTCCCAGCCTTTGACCACCACCATGCAACTAAACTATAGCACTAAGTGCCACGTCCAGCTGTTTCTGAACACCTGCAAGGATAGTAACTCTGTGCTGCACATTCCAATGCTTAATCACCCTTTCAGGGAAAAAATTCTTCCTGATATCCAGCCTGAGTCTCCCCTGGTACAGCTTGATGCCTTTTCCTCTTGTCCTGTTGCTTGTTGCCTTTGAGAAGAGGTTGACCCCCATAAGCAGTCAGAGTTATATTTGTTCTCAGATGAGGGAGATTTGGTCCACTACTAGAAGGACTAAATATTCCCAAAAGGCATGTCTCACAGCAGAAAGCCTTTTGTTCTGCAAGCCAATGTCTCAAACTGGGCATTGTAAAGAGAGAACATGTTACATCTTCAATAACGAGACCCATGAATAATTTCTCTGCATGTAACTCCAGAGCTTTTTCTCTTACTTCTTTCATCTGGAAGGATGTGTCTGGGAATTGTTTCTAGCACAATTATTTCTTCTTTGTACCTGCAGCACTCTGGGCCCTCATCAGAACTGAGCTGCTACAGGTACAGTGTTTATATCACATTTTAAGTGCTGATCCTAAAAGAGAATTTCTGGGGGAAAAAATAAATTCAATAATCAAGAACAGGGGTTTTGGTCCAACAACTGCTTCTTCAGGCACTTAATTTTGAAATTGCCTTATGATACTCATATAATGACCCTCCTTTTTGTCAAAACCTCTATGGCACTTAATTACTTGATTCTTGGCCACAATGAACAGTTCTGTGTCTCTTTTGTGCCTAAACCACAGTGTGACTCACAAGTATCTTTACTCTTCCTTAGCTGTGGCATTCTGCTCTAGAGCACATGCTCTAACCACATGGCATAAACCCAGAGGAGAAGATACCCCTGACCACTCAAAAGTTAACATATTCACTTTGCCCTGACCTAGAGCCAGAAAGATTACACTTAAATTAGTAGACCATAAATTTGAGCATTGGCTTGGAGTATAAATATTTAAAGTACCTATAGAAATAGTGATAAAATCACCAGAGATCAATATCAGTATTTCACATCATATCCTGCACCTTGATAGCAAAGATGGGATGGCAAATGGGGGTTGAAACTTCCACCTATTCTGTGGATGGTTTAGCCCTTTACACAAACTTTGGTATGTAAACCTGGGAAAGAATTAATGAGTGCACAAAGGTGTGTCTCTCCAGACTGGATTTAGGCATCTTTGTATCACAAAGAGGGCTTGAAGCCAAGTTCTTCACTTCAGCAACTCCTCCTTATTACCTTAGAAGTTTTGTACACTGAGTTTTGTGAATCCTGTTTTGAATTACCTTTCTGGTCATTAAAGTATTCCTTTGATCATTGTGTGGAAATTGTACTTACCTAACTTGTGGCTGGGGATGCTGGTAAGTAGAACTAAAGAGGCAGTTTGCCTCACTGCTGCATTGAACCAAAATTCCCTGTGTGAGTCCAGGCCCAAGAGATTATCATTAAACAGCAAAAAAAATCCTCTTTAAAACAGCATTGCATGCCATTATTTCAGACTGATGGAACTATTTCTGAGAATTATAAACTACTCAAAGTAATGGTGATAACGAATTAAATGGCAACTAGAAGCAAGATATGAACTCATGTTTTAGTGCCACTAGGAACCACCGAAGTCATCTGGTCAGACCTGCTGCCTAGTGCAGGCCAAATTACTTTATCCAGTAGTTCCTACAATGAACAAAAGTATTGTTATTGTTCCTATTGTTAGCAAGTTAGCTGGGCAAGAATGTAGCCCTTAAGAAAACATCCAACACTTAAACACTTCCAGCTTGAATAAGTCCTTTTCCAATTAAAATATATAGATATTAAAAAAATAAGTGTTCACATTGCTACTAATCGGAAAGTAAAAAAACAAGAACAGTAGTTTTCTGAATTAATAAAAATTGTGAGTTGCACAAAAGGCTGTACGAGTCCAGTATCAGCCAAAGACATATTTTTTTCTTAATTTCCTTTGTTCTTCTATACATCACTGGGATTTTTAAGTAGGTTAATTCTGGAGGTTGAAAGGGTTTTCCTAGTGATTCAAAACAACACAACTTTGGACATATTTCAAAACCATGGCAACTAACAGATACCTTTCACTATCTTAGTCACACTTTGGGCTAACTCAATGTCGAAAACATGCTCTAAAATACTGATCCAAACAGTGCACTATAAGGTGAACTTTTTATGACTAGTATTACACTTGCCAATAACTAAGTAGTAAAGGTAAGTGACATCTTGAAATTCAATTTATATCCTATAAAAAAGGAAAAAAACCTTCACCTTAGTACATGGTAGATAACTTTGCCAAAAGAAGTTTGGCACTTATACTAAAATAAATAAGTAAAGAAAAGAAAATGCTAAGATAATCAAAGAGGCATCCTAAAGTGGATCAAAGTCATATTGCAAATATATATATACACAATACATACAGTAGCTGAATATGAAATAATAATGGAGTGAATTTTATCTTAGCACTTCAGTGTCTCTCAGAAGTTCCAGCACATAGGTCTCTGTCACAAAGAGGCAGTCCAGAGACTGCTTCAGATGAGAATTCAGTCTATCACACTAATGTGATGTGAGGTTACATGTCCAAAGGAACAAAAATAACTGTCACAGAAAATTGCCAAGGTCATTTGACTCCCTCCTGGAATTCGTTTCAATAAGTTGAGAATGAATGGAGTATCAAAAACTCAGAGATTATTTAAGAAAATCTAATTACACTCAAGAAACTGTTGACCCCTCTGTTACCAAAGTTTAAGGATAAATTCCCAGCTACCCTGTGCAACCTCCCTCATCAATGTTCTGAGGTAGGATAGGAGGAAGCTTCTGTTGAGTAACTCCTCTGTCACTCTTGCTTCAGTCCAGCAAAAATAATTTAATACAGAAGAAAAAATAACTGATGCTAGCCACAGAGCCACTTATCTTTGATTACCCTATCCATGGAGAGATATAGGGTTTGAACTTCAAATGTTTGAGTCTGAAATTAATCTCTGGTCTCCTTGACCAGCAAAACTGCCACCCTCCCCCATCACCATCCTTGGCTTTTGACATGTCATTATTAACAATGGTAGCTCAAAAGCTGTCATTGAGTATATTTCTGGTAATTTCAAACCAAGCAAAAAGTCCTTTGTATGTCTGTATCCTGAGTAGAGGGATACCCAAACAGCTAGTAGAAAATGCAGAGGAAGGAATGTCAAACTTCAGACAAGTTTGAAAAAATTTAAACCTGATGATATTTTTGTATAAAAATGTCTCCTGATTTGGCTGTCAACAGAGTAAAACAGAGCTTAATTGTATCAGGGTGAAGTAATGCATCTCTATGGTGAACCTTCATTTAGTGCATCATTGTTCTGTGGTAAAATTATGATCTTCTGTCGAGTAAAGAGATTTGATTGGTAACAGAAAACAGTACAATAAGCAGAAGATCCAGAGGAGAGCTCAAAAAGAACAGATAATGTTCAATGAATGTGGATATCAGCCTTCTTTCTTTGACCAAAACATCAGTTTGTATTTCTGAAATGTGCCAGAAAGCTTTCTTCAACAGAACAGGTTCAGCCAGGAACCTAAGCTATGTTCATTAAGGCTTCATTTGTGATATGAATGGCTTTTGTTAAAATATGTTAAATGAGGAGAAGCAAGTGTTATATTCAGTCCTCAAAAAACCTCAAGTCGCAAAGCTATGCCTCCAGTCCCTCCTGTGAACAGAGTGAAGAGATGCCTGCTGAATAGTTGTCCTCAGACTTCCAAGTCTCTGCTTAGATTGACCACATCTTCATAAGGATCTACAATACATTTATTTCTCAATAATCACTTCCTCCCTTAAATCATGTTTTATTACTATCATGCATATCAAAAGATTAATTTACAGAAGATATCCTTCTGCTATTCATGTGAAATGTGTAAAATGTACTTCTTAATGTTTCTGTGTGCCTTCTGCAATACCCATTCATTACACAAGAGCAGCAAATGTTGCATATGCTGTATATTGTTGCAGTATAAGATGGTGTACAGTCAGTGCCATCAGCTGGAAAGTGTTTGAACCCTGCTCAAAGGTTTGCTAGGGATTGTGCGATCCTCAGGGATTTTACAGGCTGGCCAGATTTGAAATACAGAGACATTTTACACAGTGCTTTGTGGTGCCTGCTGAGTGGTTTTCCGCAGGTTGCATCAATTCACTACACTAATCAACAGATGACAGTAAACAAGAGTCATTTAATTACTATGAAAGACCACTTTCTCCCTCTGGATATGAATGAGCAACTGCCAGTGACTCTTTAAAAAGAGGCACTAATCTGAACCTAGGATCTAATTCTATGTAGTTTGGTTTTACTCTATTGCTTAGTTGTTTCACTGCTAGTCCAATGACCTAAATCATGTTTTCAGGTGTCTGTTTATGGCTCCAGCAAAACTACTTTATCCAAACTCTCTATCAGCATCCTCGTGGCCTTATCCCCGAAATGCAGAGGTTTTCACATGCTGGGATACCCTCAGCATACTGGAAGGTCAACATCAAAAAAGAAAACTACTACATTCTACATGCAGCCTGGACAAGGCTACAAGTGGGAAGATTGCTGCTGCTGATCCTCCAAATCAAAGTCGTCACAGGGGTAACACACCAGAACAGGGCACATGTTGCCCAGTTTTCCTCATCTAAAATGTTGCAGTGCTGGTGGAGGTCACTATAAACTCTTAAACACTATGGTTGACATGAAAAAGTGGAACCAGTCTGCCCACACCATGACAAGCAGGAAACCACACAGATGTACCAGCATGACCTACACTTCTCCCTGCAAGTGACCCAGCAAAGATCCTTCTTCTCTTGGTCTCATCCTCCAACCTGCATTTATCTAATAATTTATAGCAAAGCTTGGGCCAATATTATCCAATTAACCAAATCATATCTTAGAGTCATGAATTTAGGAAAAAAAAAAAAAAATTAAATAGCTAATCTAGTTGGTGAGATGTAAATTCCACCTTGCAACTACTGCAGTAGGAGTTTTGTTCTTGGAAATTTATAAGAAATTATTCAACATTAGAAATTAAAATGTTGGAGAGCTCATTATACTTATAAGATTACCAGCTATATTTGATTTCATGACTGGTACAACCCAAAGAGCTCTGAAACTGTATCTTTACCATGATTAGTTTGTCAGGCTCAGGAACACACATTTTGCTCCTCACCAATGGTAGTAGCCTAATCCTAGCCTAGCTGCAGCCTGGTCTCCGAAGACTAGATTCACCTAATCTAATTTTAGATTCTCAAATGAGATAAATAGTAGTCAAGTACATGCAGTATCCCCATGGCTAGTGACAGCTTATAGGTTTTTAATAACTACAAGGCCTCAGGATGAGGTTTTTCTTACTCATCCTGTCTGCTCTTGCCTTTGCCAGTGAAAAGGTTTATTCCAGTTTACACAGTTGAAACTGCAATTGCCTAATGACAGGTGAACATCACCTATTTATTTTAGCCTTTCTTAGCTTTGCATAATTTCATGCTACAGCACCTATTACTGCTATAATGTTGATATATGTCCTGTAAATAATAGTTATTGGTTAGAAGTAGCTATTCCAGTAGTTATTCTGAGTAGAATAAAGCATCTGTGGTTCCAGAAGAACAATGTGCTGTAGGGCAATACAAGTGCAGGAGTGGCCACAGAAACGTGGCCCGAGCCCAGAGGCTTCAGGGCTCTGCATGGCTTGCCCACTTCTGAGCACTAAAGGAATGAAGCTCCTGAAGCTCAGCTAAACTGGTTTCAGGAGTCACCAAGAGCACAAGTGGTGTCTGGTATATACAATATACATAATATAGAATTAAATTTAAAAGTAATTTGAAATTGCAAGCTAAAGAAGAAAGACCTAAGTGTAGGATTTCTGGGAAAGCCACAATAGGCCCAAATTTACACTTGATTGAGCAGGAAGAAACTATCAACATCCCTCTTGTCATGGCAAAAGACTTGAGATGATGAGTGTTCCAAGTAACCTGACTATTGAAATACAGGGGAAAAGAAATGGCATACAGTGACTGGGGCAGGGAGGGGCAAAGTTAATGAGTAAAAGATAACTTAAATAATTTTTGTAAATATTCAACCCAAGACACATGGAGACTGATTTGTAACAGCACTGAGTGCTCACATCCAAAAGCAAAATATCCTTGACCAATGTTGTATATATACAAAGTTCTCTAGCAAACCTAGGTATTGTGACACTAAGGCTACAAGGGTGATATTTTAAAATATATTTAGGCACCAAAAATCATGCCTATAGGAATTTTCTCATAAGACATGAGAAATTAGATCCCTAACACCCATGAGTCAGGGTTAGCATATCCTCAGGCTAATGATATCCTCAAACTAATTTGCTTACCTACACTTTTAAGGTTTCAAAAAATCTGTCCCCAAGTATGTGAAAGTTGGCAGCTTGAATTTATATTTTTGACAGGGCTGTCAGGAAGAAACATCAAACTAAAGGCTTTGAAGCATTCAGAAAAAGAGTGGGAAAGCTAACGAAACATCTTAGCACCTGATCATGGAAAGGTTTACCCCACAGTAGAATGGATAATGCAGAAAAAACACAGCTCAAGCTACAGCTAGTCAGGAAAATCAAGCCTGTGAAGAGAATTTTGAGGGACAGGATATGTGTTTTTCTTCTTCTTTTATTTTCTTAAGAACCTGTAAGTACAACTAAAAAAAGATTATGAACAAATGTACCAATATCCTTAAGAAATTCTTCCAAATTTCACGCAATTTTCTCAGCCAGAGTGACTTCAACACCTTGAGAGACTTATTGTCAGGTTTTTTATCCTGATTCATAACCTACTTAGGTGTATCAAACAGAAGTTTAAAAGGCAACTTGATCACAGTTCATAAGAACCCAGAGGAAAATACTTTGGATATTTGAGACACTTTTATCTGACAGACAATATCATAAAAAGATTCCACTTCTGGGTAAGTTGAAGATAGAAAAGTAAAAATTAGGAAGAAGAGACAAATTTTAGGAAGAGAAGCAATTAATCATTGTTGCAGCTTGCCAAGGTAAGTGGCAAATTTATCATAACTGAGTCTTTAATTAAAGATTGAATGACTTTCCAAAACAATAAATTTTTGTGCTAGATAACAAAAAGGAAAAAAAATTCCTGAGGGAGAATATTTTCTGTCCTGTGATATGCACACACCCAGGCTAAGTCCATGGCATCCCAGGCTGCCTTTCATGATGAACAAGAGATGGACACATACCACAGGATGTACAGCATACATTCACTGAACTCAGCATGGAGCCATTCAGTGTGCCTTTATTTTTTGTTTTGTTTTTTTTCCCAAAAAATTAATTATGGGTAATTATGAAGAATCCTTTTTAAACATTATATATCTGCACTGTTTCTTAATATGTATAAACTCAAACACTATCCTAGACTTCTGTTCTATCATTAATTGAATAAAAAACTGATCAAAGATGAAGGAAAACTAGTGTATAGTGTGACAATTGATTCAAGAATATACAATGATATTCCTGTTTTTTGCTTCTGCTGACATTTGCTTGCGTTTGCTTTCAATGACATTATTTCCAAATATATGAAGGTATTAGATGTGCCAGAGATTATATTCCTTATCAAGGATAATATAAATAATAAGAATAGATTTTATAATGGACTTTTTCTCCCCCAGAATTAAACATAAATATATATATGCATATAGAAGTAAAGAATGTGAACCACTAGTTTTGAAAGGTTTGTATTATTTTGTATCAATCATAAATTTACATCTGAATTGTATGTTCCTAAAATTCAGTGAAGCTTAAGAGATAGTTGGGAAACCTTGAGGGAGAAGAAGTCACTCTATATTGGACACTCCCTCAGGGATATTTTAGTCAATTAAGAGTGGTCATAACTGAGATAGTAGCAACCAAAAAAAGGGGAAGAGGAGGTGGGATGGGAGTACTGCTTCTCTTCCAAATCTATCAGTTAGTTTTGCAAGAGACATTTCCTTTCTCCACAGACCTTGCCTCTCTTACATCCCTAGAATATCACAACTACAACAGTAATTCTGCAAATTAATGCTTTTTTTAAAATATTCTGACTCATCCTGTGGTTTGAGGTTTAGTCGTACCTCCTAGGTTTTTGGAACATGTTTCCTCAGGAGAATGAATTAAGCTGGAATATTGACATCCAGTGTGACTGATCATGTTTTGAACGCACAAATGGAGTTCTGGAGCTTGTCAATTATCAAAATACATTAATTACTGTATGGATTTTATTGAAGTGGAAAAAATTTTAATCACTGTCCAGCTTGTTCTTCAATCTTACACACTCAAAAAAAGTGGAAACTTTTCCAAATGTCCTTTCCTATAAGTTTCAATCTGTTATATGCAAGTAGATTTTGTCCCTGTTGTTTCTCTAATGATTCATAAAGTATACAGGTGATTTTATGTACTTAACTTCAAACAACATAATTCAAAATATTATCTTACTTTTTCTATAAATTTGCAAACAATATTTAAACAATAATTTACCATTATCTGTCATGAAAATCTTTGACCTTATGTATACTTGAAGTGGAGGTTTCCTAAGCTCCAAGTGTTCTTTTTCACCACATCTCCTGCATCTCCTGTGGTCAGCACAAAGGCAGCCTTTCAAATCCCTCTGTTGGCTACTAACTTTGGCTTGTCCACGTACACAAACTTTTCACCACTGCTTCCCACTCCACTGCACATTTTGCCAACATCAAAGGAATCTGAGGCTTTCCATGCATCCCAGCTGTCTAGCCCACGTGATTAGAGGATTTGGAGCTGATGCATTGTTGTTATTACTAGCTACTAGCTGGAACCATACTGGTGGACCACAATCCTATTATCCTACATACTGTAAAATGTGAGAATAAATGATGTTTTGTGATTCCAAGCACCTCATGGTCCTTCCAGACAAATGACAGAAGCCAGGAACCTAAGAGAACAGTGCAAAAGAAAGAGTCAGGTCTACAATTAATCTTTAACAGTTGTAACTGATACTGAAGAAAAACACTGAGAGAATAGAGGATTAACTCTCACGTGGACAAGAAGACTTTTAATGTTTAATATGTCCCTTCAAGGACACTGTAAAATTACTTACTGTGGAGATAAATGTTTGTACTTCTCTCCATTAGTTTGGTCACATACATACAGATCAGCCTGTTCTGGTGGAAGATGTCCCTGCCCAGCACAGGGAGAGTTGCAACTGATCTGTAAGGTCCCTCCCAGCCCAAACCACTCTATAATTGACTTTATGTTCCAAGTAGAAAACATGTCCATTTTTTCTAACTGTAGGCTCTGCCTAACCAGACTGGGCTCTCACGTGAAAATGCTGTATTTCTATTCCCCTCAGTGTTAGCAGTAAAAATGGCCAGACCAGCTGGGTCCTTATTTTCACTCAGTAACAATTCCAGTAATGCACTCAGTAACAATTTCTATATTTTGCTGCCAGTTCCAACTTGAAATTCAGCTATGCCTATATTGCAGGCTTCTGTGGGCATAGCCCTGTGATACACTGATATGAAAATGTCTTACAGAAGCTCCTGTTATAAGCATACTCACATTTAAAAAAGCTAAACAAAACCACCCACAAAAAAAAACCAGAGCTTTTAGCTATTATTTTATTTCAGCTGCTTAGCTTGTTTAATTCAGAGGTGATCAAATAAAGTATGCAATACATAACTTCCACAAGAGAAGCTGCATCCTTATTTAGAAAGAGTTAATGCTATGGCACACTACTACTACTATTCCTACTAAAGTAGGAATAACTTTAAATCATTCCTAGTGAAGACATGGCCCTTAATGAACAATTCTGTTGATGATACACAGAACAGACAGAGTTTGCAGCATAGTTGTATTTACTTGGTAGCACTGGGTAATTTTCAAAGAAATTGGTAGATTCTTTGTTTCCAAAACCACCAGATTTAATGCTGAACTAATATAGAAACAAATCTGTTGAAGTTTTTGTGCTCCCTTTTTCCTGTATTAAGCTTCCATTTAATGTGCCACTACTGATATAGATAGATAGATAGACAGATAGATAGATAGATAGATGATATAGATATAGATATAGATATAGATATAGATATAGATATAGATAGATATAGATGTGAAGTATCAACAATATAATACTGGTGCACAAGATAAGAGTCAAGGCAGGAAAGAGGCAGGAGAAATCTATAATTAGATTTTTCTCAGTGCATCCATCTTCATTTATCCAAGAGGCCAAAGTCATTATTATTTACTCAAGAATCTCCTTGGAGAGTAGAACTGTAAAGATTTACTGCATATTATGAGAATCTGTAAGTATATTGAGTTCCTTAGTTCAATTATTTGTCCCTTTTACACTTGATTAAAATGGGAAGAAAGTTATACCAGTGTCTATATGTTTGGTTTCTGATTCTATCTTCCCTCTCCTAAGTTGTTCCTGTAATAGAAAAGGGGTTACTGTATTTCATTTCTTCTCTCACACTTTTTTCACCAGCTGATATAAGCTTGCCTGTAAAGTTCTTTGTGTTTGGTAAGAGAAGATGACTAAATTTGTTAAGAAATTCGTGACAGAAAGTCTTAACTAGAATAGTTGTAGTTTTCACAGCCATCCTTTGAGCTCAGTGGAGTTTGAGGTGTAGATGCAACATGGTCCCTTTAAAGACAGTGGTACCCCAGACCAGTCTGGATTCAAGAATTAAGTCCTTGCTTTGTCTTGGCCTGTTAGAGCAAAACACTTTTTCAGGATCAGTCCTATGAGTCATAGTGCAAAGGCATTTAATTTTAAATTTTAAATCTGATTATCCTGTATAATGTGAAACTGCTGTTTAGCAAACAGCTTTACTTAACAAAAATGGTACTATGCACATACACACAAAAAAACCCAAACCCAAGCCCAAACCCAAACCCCAAAGCACCCTACTTCACAACAGATTACTTATTCTTCCTTAATCTTTGTTTATCCTTGAAAAACCATATAGGGCAAACAAAATTTTCTGTGAATGAAAGAAAGCTGTAATATAACCTATTATCTACGTTTCCACATAGAAAATATTTTAATAAGTTATTTATTTTATTTTCTCTAGAATAAAGACATTAACAGGCAGTATAACTGTGCCTAAAGAAGCAACTTAAACCACACATATCAGAGTGTGTTCTGAAAGCATACAGTTCTTTCTCAGATTCAAATATTAACAATATTTTGTGTTATTTGTTAAACTTAATCAAACCCAAAGCCTCAGCCTGGGCTCAGCTCTCACAGTACAACACAGTTCTGGTCCCAATCTAGAATCCTACTTCTTGTCTAAAACTTTGCAAAGTGCATCAAGTCCCTGTGCTCATGGAGGTCATTAAGGCTGACTGCATATCTCCTGGTACTGGCATTAGGCAATCCAGCTGCAGAAACAGGGCCAAGTCTAAGGCAAGCCATAACTAATGAATGTCAAGAACAGCAAGCCAAAGGATGATAGATTTTTAAATGATGCACTTAACCCCCAAACCAACAATCAATTACAAATAGTTAAATGCACATGGGGCTCCCACAAGCATGAGTCCTTTAAAATAAATGTGAACAAAACGAGGAGTCCTAGCCTTGCAAACACTGATGGGATTAACTTTATGGAAACACCAGTGGAAGAGCACACATTTAGGTACAGCATGTAAGAATTTCAGTAAGCTCTTAAATATTCTTTCTTTAAAAACATCTCACGTAAATATACAGATCATGTTAGATAAAAAATATTTTTCTTTTTTTACATTATTTTGATAAATATCTACTTTTGCAGTTGGGGAACTGTTTGGAATGGTATTGTTTCTTTTGTTTTATTTTTGTAATATTGTTCTTTTTCTTTTGACCCTGACAGTATTGCACTTTTTTACTTTTAAAGTATCTATTAATATCCACAGTTTCCATTATATGGATAAAACCTATTACTGTGCTCTCAGAAAGTATCTTGGAACCTTCAGACAGAAGACAGCATAAGCCTTTTTCCAGTCTAAGGTGGCAAGCTCAGCAGCCAATGTTTGCAAAGGCAATTTATATAGTATAATCACAATTATACAGTATAATCACAAAGGGTTTACATTTTATCTTCATTGAGAAAAAAGTATTTACTGCAATTACAAAGGTTTTATAGAAGAGGTGAAACCTCGTATCTCAGAATAAACCAGTTCACTACAATGACGTTGAAATGTAAAGGTTAATATTTGTATTCTTCATAAGCAAAATTCTGCTATAATTTAAAAACAGCTAAATCCTTGTACATAAACATAAATCCTTGCACAAATATATAAAAAGCATGCAAGATTCTGAAACAAGCCCTGTAATTTCCTGAAGAACTGACCAATTTTCAGCAAAATAATTTCAGCGAAAAAAGATTCTGTGGGCATATACAAGCTTGCTTTAATGCAAACTAAATTTGTAGTCACAGATAGGAGAGCTAAAGCCATTCATCTGAGGAAAGACAGGACCTCAAAGGTTCATTTCCTATTCTGAATCTCAGTGAAAAAAATGTTTACACTCGGTCTCTCATTTCTCAGGAATGACTCTAACTACCAGGCTACTATTACATTGTCCCTACTGAAGTCATTCATCAGCAGCTAGAGAGCAAGTGAGAAACAAGAAAAAAAATTAACTATATTAAAAACTATATGAAATATACTGAACTCCTATATTAACTATGTTAAAAAATATAAGCCAATTTCTTTGCCACTCATGCTAGATAAGATGATGTCATTGTCAGAGCCCAGATCTTTCCCAGTGCCCAATTTCCCTTCTCTGACTACCTCCATTTCTCTTAATAGCCTAGATCCTGTGCTGGAGAAGGCAAAGAGGAGGGGAGGAGGGACAAACACAGGCAAAATAGTAAAAATCTGCAAGTTAGAATGGTGCTTAGATCTAATCCTAGGACTGAGACCAGAAGAAAAAAACACTGAAAGATTAATTTATTGGGTTTCTTTACAGGCAGCAATGGCTCAAAATGAAACATTAAGTTCTTCTCCTACTGACTTTAGTGGTGCCCAGAACTGGACCTGTAATTTCCCTCCCCTTTCTTTTTGCATTTCGTAGCTTGGTTGAGCCTACAGCGACACAAGACATCCTCTAGCCAGGGGCTGTAACCCACCTTCTAGTACATATTTTTTGCCAACAGCTGCAGAGAAACAGAGACAGGTCCCTGACCTTCTCTCAATAATCTTATGTAAAAGGTGCATATTTTAGTACCTTTTCCTGTTCCCTGGGAGTAATTTTTCTTGTTCCCAGGGAGTTCTCACTAGAATAGCTGCACTCATAAATACCTTCACGCCAACAGCAAGCTCACAAATTGGTCTGAACCAATTCCCATCATGGTTATAGAAATATTTGTATTGCCTACAGTGAATTTTGGGTCAGGCCTCTCTTTCTGAATAAACCTGCTCTCTAGACCAGACCTACTCTCTAAGTGACTCCAGCCCTTACAGCAAATCAGCAGTTTGTGGAGCTACGTGGAAATCTACCCAATCTCTCTCTTTCCTGGCTTCACAAGTGGGAGCTGTTGATACCTGCACAGCTCCTGGTACAAGGCAGAGCAGAAGAGCACAGTAAGTTAATCCACAAGCCACTCAGAAACGTCTAGGACAGAGACAGTGACACCAGGGAATCATATGTCTGCACTGAACATCGAGTAAATTGTTTACTTGGAGGGTTGATGAGAAACGTGCAAATGAACCTCTGAAGCAACTACTTGTCAGGTAAGGATACTAATGTGCTCTAATAAAAAGCAGTATGTTCTCATCATTGCAGTATCTTTTCCCCAAATGTACTTGCAGCAGTTTATCAACATTATATAATGCAGGGAGAGTTCAGGGCAAGGATAAAGAGTTGATAGCCAGCTTTTGGTGTGCTTGTTTATTTGACTCACTTGATTCATAGGTCTTCTCTTTACACAATGTACTTTGAGCTGTTTTTTCTTTTATTTTTAATGATCAGTATTACTCTTGATCCTAAATAAACATCCAAGAAATCCTTTAGGTTTCAGGAACAGGCTGGAAAGACAGCTTTTAAGAACTAATCCAGTGTATGGTTTGTTACTCATACAGTCAATGATTATTGTATTCTATGTTTTCCTCTTGTTTACCCCCTTTTTTCCCTACCACAGAACCGGT